>PVKP010019871.1:0-41633 GCA_004027715.1 Plecturocebus donacophilus | reverse complement strand
TGAGAATGATGGTTTCCAGGTTCATCCATGTCCCTACAAAGGACACAAACTCATCGTTTATTTCTTGTCTTCTGCTAGGTTTTGAGTTTTTTTGATCTTGCTCCTCTAGTTCTTTCAATTTTGATGATAAGGTGTCAATTTTAGATCTCTCCTTGCTTCTCATGTGGGCACTTATTGCTATATATTTTCTTCTAAAGTACACCATGGAATATTATGCAGCCATCAAAAACGGTGAGTTTGTGTCCTTTGTAGGGACATGGATGAACCTGGAAACCATCATTCTCAGCAAACTGACACAAGAACACAAAACAAACACTGCATGTTCTCACTCATAGGCGGGTGTTGAACAATGAGAACACATGAACACAGGGAGGGGAGCACTATATGCTGGGGTATGTTGGGGGAAAATAGGGGAGGGACAATGGGGGGTGGGGAGTTGCAGGGAAATAGCATGGGGAGAAATTGCCAGATATAGGTGAAGGGTAGGAAGGCAACAAATTACACTGCCACGTGTGTACCTATGCAACAATATTGTATGTTCTTCACATGTACCCCAAAACCTAAAATGCAATAAAAAAAAAAAGACTGCTTTAAGTGTGTCCCAGAGATTCTGGTATGTTGTGTCTTCATTCTTGTTGTTTTCTAAGAATATCTTTATTTCTGCCTTCATTTCATTGTTTATCCAGTCAACATTAAAGAGCCAGTTGTTCAGTTTCCATGAAGCTGTGCGGTTCTGAGTTAGTTTCTGAATTCTGAGTTCTAACTTGATTGCACTCTGGTCTGAGAGACTGTTTGTTATTATTTCCTTTCTTTTGCATTTGCTGAGGAGTGATTTACTTCCAATTATGTGGTCAATTTTAGAGTAGGTGTGATGTGGTGCTGGGAAGAATGTATATTTTGTGGATTTGGGGCGGAGAGTTCTGTATAAGTCTATTAGGGTTCTTGGCTTTTTATTCAATTTCCCAGTCTGTGTCTTTTGAATGGGGCATTTAGTCCACTTACATTTAATGTTAATATTATGTGTGAATTTGATCCTGCCATTTTATTACTGGTTGGTTGTTTTGCCCTTTGGTTGGCATAATTTATTCATTGCATCATTGGTCTTTACCATTTCGTTCTTTTTTGCAGTGGGTTGTACTGCTTTTTCCTTTCTGTGTTTAGTGCTTCCTTCAGGAGCTCTTGCCGGGCAGGTCTGGTACTCACAACATCCCTCAGCAATTTCTTGTCCATAAAGGATTTCATTTCTCCTTCACTTATGAAGCTTAGGTTGGCTGGATATGAAATTCTAGGTTGAAAGTTCTTTTCTTTAAGGATGTTGAATCTTGGCCCCAACTCTCCTCTGGCTTGTACGGTTTCTGCCGAGAGATCTGCTGTGAGTCTGACATGCTTTCCTTTGTGGATTACCCGGCCTTTCTTTCTGACTGCCCTTAGTATTTCTTCCTTTATTTCAACCCTGATGAACCTGACAATTATGTGCCTTGGGGTTGCTCTTATAGAGGAGTATTGTGGTGTTCTCTGAATTTCCTGTATTTGATCAAACAATTTTAAAAGCCAGCAGAAGACAAGAAATAACTAAGATCAGAGCAGAATCAAAGGAGGTAGAGGAAAAAAAAAACCTTCAAAAAATCAACAAATCCAGGAGCTGATTTTTTGAAAAGATCAACAAAATAGACTGCTAGCCAGACTAATAAAAAAGAAAAGAGAGAAGAATCAAGTAGATGCAATAAAAAATGATAAAAAGGACAACACCACCGATTCCATAGAAATACAAACTACCATCACAGACTATGACAAACAATTCTATGCACACAAACCAGTAAATATGGAAGAAATGGATAAATTCCTGGACACTTGAACTCTCCCAAGAGTCAACCAGGAAGAAGTTGAATACCTGAATAGACCAATAACAAGGGCTGAAGTTGAGGCATCAATTAACAGCCTACCAACAAAAAAAAAGCCCATGTCCAGACGGGTTTACAGCCAAGTTCTACCAGAATTACAAAGAGGAACTGGTATCAGTCTTTCTGAAAGGATTCCAAACAATACAAAGAAGGAATCCTCCCCAACTAATTTTATGAGACCAGCATCATCCTAACACCAAAACTGGGCAGAGATTCAACTAAGAAAGAAAACTTGAGGCCAATATTCATGATGAACATTGATGCAATAATCTTCAATAAAATACTGGCAAATAGAATGTAAAGGCAAATCAACATGCTTATTTATCATGATCAAGTAGGCTTCATCCAGGGGATGCAAGGTTGGTTTAACATTCGCAAGTCTATTAATGTAATCCATCACATAAACAGAACCAAAGACAAAAACTACATGATTATCTCAGTAGATACAGAAAAGGCCTTCGACAAAATTCAATAGTGCTTTATGCTAAAACCCTCAATAAACTAGGCATCAATGGTATGAATAACAAAATAATAAAAGCTATTTAAGACAAACCAGCAGCCAATATCATACTGAATGGGCAAAAACTGGAAGCATTCCCTTTGAAATCTGGCACAAGACAAGGATGCCTTCTCTCACCACTCCTATTCAATATAGTATAGGAAATTCTACCCAGGACAATCAGGAAAGAGAAAGAAAAAACGGGTATTCAAATAGAAAGAGAGGAAGCCAAATTGTCTCTATTCACAGATGACATGATTGTATATTTAGAAGACCCCATCATCTCAGCCCAAAATCTCCTTGAACTGATAAGCAACTTCAGCAAAGTCTCAAGATATAAAATCAACGTGCAGAAATCACAAGCATTTCTATACGCCACTAACAGACAGAGAGCCAAATCAAAAGTGAACTCACATTCACAATTGCTAAGAAGAGAATAAAGTATCTAGGAATACAACTAACAAAGGATGTAAAAGACATCTTCAAGGAGAACTACACACCATTGCTCAAAGAAATAAGAGAGGACACAAACAGATGGAAAAACATCCCATGCTCATGGTTGGGAAGAATCAACATCGTGAAAATGGCAATACTACCCAAAGTAATTTATAGATTCAACACTATCCCCATCAAGCTACCAATGACCTTCTTCACAGAACTGAAGAAAGCCACTTCAGTCTTCATATGGAACCAAAAGAGAGCCTGCATAGCCAAAACAATCATAAACGAAAAGGACAAAGCTGGAGACATCATGCTGCCCGACTTCAAACTATATTACAAAGCCACAGTAATCAAAACAGTGTGGTACTGGTACCAAAACAGAGACATAGACCAATGGAACAGAACAGAGGCCTCAGCAGCAAGATCACACATCTACAATCATCTGATCTTTGAAAAACCTCAGAAAAACAAGCAATGGGGAAAGGATTCCCTGTTTAATAAATGGTGTTGGGAAAACTGACTAGCCATGTGTAGAAAGCAGAAACTGGGCCCCTTCTTGACATCTTACACTAAAATTAACTCCAGATGGATTATAGATCTAAACATAAGACTGAACGCTATAAAAACTCTAGAAGAAAACCTAGGCAAAACCATTCAGGACATAGGCACAGGCAAGGACTTCATGACCAAATCAGCAAAAGTATTGGCAACAAAAGCCAAAATAGACAAATGGGACCTCATCAAACTCCACAGCTTCTGCACAGCAAAAGAAACAATCATTAGAGTGAATTGGCAACCAACAGAAAGGGAAAAAACTTTTGCAATCTACCCATCTGACAAAGGGCTAATATCCAGAATCTACAAAGAACTAAAACAGATTTACAAGAAAAAAAAAAGCCCATTCAAAAGTGGGTGAAGGATATGAACAGACACTTTACAAAAGAAGACATACATGAGGCCAACAAACATGAAAAAATGCTCATGATCACTGGTCGTTAGAGAAATGCAAATCAAAACTACATTGAGATAACATCTCATGCCAGTTAGAATGGCAATCGTTAAAATATCTGGAGACAACAGATGCTGGAGAGGATGTAGAGAAACAGGAATACTTTTACACTGTCGGTGGGAGTGTAAATTAGTTCAACCATTGTGGAAGACAGTGTGGCGATTCCTCAAGGATGTAGAAATAGAAATTCCATCTGACTCAGCAATCCATTACTGGGTATATATCCAAAGGATTATAAATCTCTCTACTATAAGGACACATGCACACGAATGTTCATTGCAGCACTATTTACAATAGCAAACACCTGGAATCAATCCAAATGCTTATCAATGATAGATTGGACAGGGAAAATGTGGCACATATACACCATGGAATACTATACAGCCATAAGAAACGATGAGTTCGTGTCCTTTGTAGGGACATGGATGGATCCAGAAACCATCATTCTCAATAAACTGACACAAGAACAGAAAATCAAACACCACATGTTCTCACTCATTGGTGGGTGTTGAATAATGAGAACAGATGGACACAGGGAAGGGAGCATCACACACTGGAGTCTGTCAGGAGGAAATAGGGGAGGAACAGCAGGGGGTGGGGAGTTGGGGATAGATAGCATGGGGAGAAATGCCAGATATAGGTGATCGGGAGGAAGGCAGCAAATCAGACTGCCATGTGTGTACCTATGCAACAATCTTGCATGTTCTTCACATGTACCCCAAAACCTAAAATGCAATAAAATAAATAGATAAATAAATAAAGTCCATTTTATCAGAGGGAAAAAACCATTACATGCTCATTGATAGAAACAATCTATTGTGAAATCTATTTTGAAAATGACCATATTGCCCAAAGTAATATATAGATTAAATGCCATTCCCATTCAACTACCATTGACATTCTTCACAGAATTAGAAAACTATTTTAAAATTCGTATGGAACCAAAAAAGAGCCCCAAATCACTACTTGACTTTACACTATACTACAAGGCTACAGTAACAAAAACAGCATGGTATTGGTAGAAGAACTGAGACTTAGACCAATGAAATAGAATATAGAACCCAGAAATAAGACTGCACATCTACGACTATCTGTTCTTTGACAAACCTGAAAAAAACAAGGAATGAAGAAAGGGTTCCCTATTTAATAAATGTTGCTGAGATAACTGGCTATATTTATGCAGAAAATTGAAACTGAACCCTTTATTTACACTTTATACAAAAATCAACTCAAGACAGCTTAAATACTTAAGTGTAAAATCCAAAACTACAAAAATCCTAGAAGAAAACCTAGACAATGCCACTCAGGACATAGGCATGGGCAAATATTTTTTGATGACAATTCCAAAAGCAATTGAAACCAAAGAAAAAAATTGATAAATGGGATCTAATTAAACTAAAGAGCTTGTGGACAAAAAAGGAAACTATCATCAGGGTAAACAGACAATCTACAGATTAGCAGAAAGTTTTCACAATCTATTCATTTGCCAAAGATTTAAATCCAGGATCTACAAGGAACTTAAATAAATTTACAAGAAAAAAATCAAACAACCCATTTAACAAGCGGGCAAAATACATGAACAGCAAAAGAAGACATACATGTGGCCAACAAACATATAAAAACAAAAAGCTCTACATTACTTATTATTAGAGAAATGCAAATCAAAACCACAATGAGATAACGTCTCACACTAGTCAGAATGGCTACTATTAAACAGTCAAAAAATAACAGATGCTGGTGAGATTGTAAAAACAATGAAACACTTACATGCTGTTAGTGAGAGTGTAATTAGTTCAACTATTGTGGAAGACAGTGTGAAAATTCCTCATAGATCTAGAGGAAGAAATAGCATTTGACCCAGCAATTCCATAACTGGGTATTTACCCAAAGGAATATAAATTATTCTATTACAAAAATACATACACACGTATGTTCCCTGAAGCACTATTCACAGAAGCAATGACATGGAATCAACTTAGATGTCCATTAATTATAGACTGGAGAAAAACAATTTACTTAAAGAATTTTATAATAAAGTAAGAAGTACTAACAGTGGTATAGAAAAAGCAGAGTATCAAATCTCAGAGCTCACACAACAACTCTTTGAATCAACTCAGACAAAAATAAAAAAGAATTTTGAAAAATGAACAAAACCTGAGAAATATGGGATGATATAAAAAGACTAAATCTATGACTCATTGACATTCCTGATAGAGGATAGAGAGTAAGTAATGTGGAAAACATATTTGAGAATCTAGTCCCTGAAAATTTTCTCAATCTCACTAAAGAGATTGACATAACAACTCAAGAAATGTGTGGAACCCCTGTGAGATACTATAAAAGATGACCTTCCTCAATGATTAGAATCATCAGATTCATGAGGGTCAATATGAAATTTCAAATCTCAAAGGCAGCTAAAGAGAAGAGTGAGGTCATGTACAGAGGGAACATCATTAGGCTAGCAGGTTATCTCTCAGCAGAAACCTTACAAGCCAGGAGAAGTTGGGGTCTGTTTCTCAGCACCCTTAAAGAAAATAAATTCAAAGAACTTTATACGCCGCCCAATTAAGCTTCATAAGTGAAGGCAAATCAAAACCTTTTCAGACAAGCAAGTGCTGAGGGAATTCATCTCAACTACACAAGCAAAAATAAGGCCGCTGTATTAGTCTTTTGGGATTTTTCTCCTTTTCTTAGCATATTCTCAGTGTTCACCCTTACTTCCAGGACTACCTCACTGGTCTAAACATACTTAGCTTTCCATATACTGATATCGATTGCTGGCCTTGGCTTTCAATGCCGACACAGGCACTAAATCTCAGTGTTTCCAGATAAGCATGCCTGATTGTACACTTGTAGAACAAAAAAGAATGTCCCCACCACCGAGGGAGGTCATCAAACTTATAGAACACAAAGAGACTGAAATTACCTGAGCGCATTCCTTCTGCTCACTAAATTTTTAAAGCAAGACAATTAACCATTACAGGAGCTACTGACTTTCATACAAAACAGTTTCTAACAAGAAGTAAGTACATTTCATTTCCCAAGAAAGTGTGTTGATTAATATAATGTCTTATAAATAGAATGTTTGTTTTTAAGCTTATATTTCTTTATAATTTTACCAAATTTTGTATTTAGTTGAAGTTTACTTAATAAACTTAATTTCATTAACTGTCAAAAATTAGTTGACTGTATATTTACGTTGAATTATGGGCTCTCTTGTTTCATTGATCTATGTATCAGCTTTTATGCTATTGCCACACTATTTTAATTACTATGGGTTTGTAACATAATTTGAAATAATGAACTGTATACCTCTACCTTTATTTTTATTGCTTATGATTAAGTGGCTATTCAAAGTCTTTGGTGGTTTATCCTAGTTTTAAAAGGGTTTTTTATTCCTTTGGAAAAAAAACTATAGAAATTTTGATAAGGAGAGTGTTGTATTTGCATACTGCATTGGAAGGTGTAGACATTTTCACAATATTGTCTATTATTCCACACTCTATGTCCATGTGTCCACGTTACTTAGGTCACACTTGTAAGTGAAAACATACAATTATCTTTCTGTGCCCGACTTATTTAACATAAGATAATGGTAACAAATTCTATCCATGTTGCTGTGAAACACGATTTATTTACATACAACAAAAATTGGTTCACATTACTATGGAGACCAAGTTGTGACCCAAGAGAGCTGATGATACAGTTCCAATCTGAGTCCAAAGGCCTGAGAAACAGGAGAAACAATGATATAATTTCCAGTGAGTCTAAGTCCAGAGGCAGGAGAAGACAGATGTCCCAGCTAAGAGACAATCAGGCAGAGAGAGAGAGAATTCCTTCTTTTATTTTTTGACTTTTATTTTAGTTCAGAGGGTACATTAGTAGGTTTGTTACATATGTAAACTGTATTGCTCAGACTTGATTTACAAATGATTTCATTCCCTCAGCAGTGAGCATAGTGCCTAAAAGGCAGGCAGATTTTCAACTCATACCTTTTCTAAACCTTCCTCCTCTAGTACTCCCCAGTGTCTGTTGTTTCCATCTTTATGTCCATGTTTATTCAATATTCAGCACCCACTTATAAGAGAGAACATGTGGTATTTAATGTATTATTATTATTATTGGCTCCTGTGGTAATCTGCTTAGGATAATGGCCTCAAGCTGCAATCGTGTTGCTGCAAAGGACACAACTTTGTACATTTTTATGGATGCATAGTGTTTTATGGTGTGTATGTACCACATTTTCTTTATCCAATCCATGCTTGATGGGCACCTAGGTTAATTTCACGTCTTTGAAATTGTGACTAGTGCTGCAATAAACATACATATGCATGTGTCTTCTCAGTAGAATGATTTGTTTTCTTTTGGATTTATGTCCAGTAATGCAATTGCTGGGTTGAATGATTGTTCTGAGTTCTTTCAGAAATATCCAAACTGCTTTACACAATGGTTGAACTAATTTGCATTTCCACAAACAGTATATAATTTCACTTTGCTCTGTAGCCTCTCCAACGTCTGTTGGTTTTTGAGTTTTTAAAAAATAATAGACATTCTGATTGGTATGAGATAGTATCTCATTGTGGTTTTGATTAGCATTTCTCTGATCATTAGTAATTTGAAGCTTTTTTGTTTTATTGTACTTTAGGTTCTGGGGTACTTGTGCAGATCATGCAGGATTGTTGCATAGGTATATACCTGGGAAGGTGTTTTGCTGACTCCAACCCCTCGTCACCTATATATGGCACTTTTATATGTCCGTTGGCTGCATGTATGTCTTTTTTTGAGAAGCATCTGTTCATGTCTTTTACCTGTTTTCTAATGTGATTATTTATTTGTTATGTTTTTCCCTTGTTCAGTTGTTTGAGTCCCACAGAGTCTTGATATTAGACTTACATCGGAAGCTTAGTTTGTGAATATTTTCTTCTATTTTGAGGGAGATCTATTTACTCTGTTGACAGTTTCTTTTGCTACACAGAATCTCCATAGTTTAATTAGGTACCACTTGTGAAATGACCAGGAGTGGGTTGTAATTGCTTTATAGTACTTAGTCATAAGTTCTTGGTCAAGGCCAATGTTTCAAATCAAGTTTTCTAGGATTTACTATATGATTGTTATGGTTCAGTTTGTTACATTTTTTTCTGTTATTCATCTCGAGTTAATTTTTCTGCAGTGTTAAAAAGAGAGATCCAGTATTTTTCTTCTGCATATGGCTAGCCAACTATCCCAGCACGATTTATTGAAGTGGAAGTCCTTTCACTATTGCTAATTTTTGTCAACTTTGTGAAAGATCAGGTGGCTGTAGGTGTATGGCTTTGTCTCTGATATCTTTATTCTGTTCCATTGGTCTATGGTGTCTGTTTTTTTGGCGTACTATGCTGTTTTGGTTACTGTAGCTTTATAATATAGTTTGAAGTCAGATAATGTGATGCTTGCTGCTTTGGTCTTTTTGGTAAGAGTTACTTTGTCTATTCAAGTGATTTTTTGATTCTCTGTGTATGTTAGAATAGGGTTTTATGTTATTGTTTATCCAATTCTGTGAAAAATGACATGAATAATTTGACAGGAAAAGTTTTGAACTTGTAGATAGCTTTGGACAACATGGTCATTGTAATAATATTGATTCTTACAACTTATAAGCATAGAATATTACATTCTTAAATTTATTTGTGTTATCTGTGATTACTTTCAGCAGTGTTGTACAATTCTCTTTGTAGAGATTATTTACCTCCTTAATGAGCTGTATTCGTTGGTATTTTATTTTGTTTGTGTCTATTGTAAATGTAATTACATTCTTGATTTGGATCTAAGTTTGAACATAATTGGTGTATAGGAATGCTACTAATTTTTGTGCATTAATTTTGTATACTGAAACTTTAATGAAGTCTTTCTTTTTCAGTTCCAGAAGCCTTTTGGCAGACTTTTTAGGATTTTCTAGGTTTAGCATTATATTGTCAATGAAAATAGAATTTTAATTTATTTCCAAATTGGATGAACTTTATTAATTTATCTTGCCTGATTGCTCTGGCTAGTACTTCCTATACTATCTAGAAAAGAAGTGCTGAGAGTCGGCATTCTCGTCTTATTCCAGTTTTCAAGGGGAATGCTTCCAGATTTTATCAATTTATTATGATGTTGGCTGTCAATATTTTATAAATGGCTCTCCTTATTTTGAGGTATGTTCCTTCAATGCCTAGTTCACTGAAGGTTTTTTTTTTTTTTTTAATCAAGAAGTACGTTGGATACTATCAAAAGCTTTTTCTACATCTACTAAAATGATTATACATTTTTGTTTTTAGTGCTATTTACTTGGTAAAACATTATATTTATTTGCATAATTTGAACTAATATTACTTCCCAGGAGTGAAGTCTAGTTCATTATGGTAAATTAACTTTTTCATGTGGTGTTAAATTTGGATTGAGAGTATTTTGTTGAGGATTTTTGCATCTATGTTTATGAAGTATATTGGCCTGAAGTTTTCCATTTCATTATATCTTTGAACCGTTTTCGGTATTGCAGAATGAGTTAGTGAGGAGTTTCTTCTCGATTTTTAGAACAGTTTCGGAGGAATTGACATCAGTCTTTTGTACATGTGGTAGATTTTGGCTTTGAATCCATATGTTCTGTGGCTCTTTTTGGTAGGTTTATTATAACTGATTCAATTTCAGAACTTGATATTGATCTATTAAGTGTTTCAATTTTTTTCTGATTCAATTTTGAGAGAAATTGTTCTTCCAAGAATTTATTCATCTTTCTGGTTTGTGTTCTTAGAGATATTTATAGTTTACCCTGAGAATCTCTTGTATTTCCATGAGATTGGTTGAACTGTCACCTTTGTCATTTCTGATCACAATTATTTGGATCTTTCCATTTTTTTATTTATTGCTGTTGTTAATGTACCTAGTGGTTTATAAATCTTGTTTATCCTTTAAAAAAACAACATTAGGTTTCATCGGTTCTTTTCATAAGTTTTTTGTATTTCAAATTTATTTAGTTTGATTAAGAAATTTGTTATTTCTCTCTTTCCGATAGCTTTGGTGTTAATTTTCTTTTTTCTAGATTCCCTAGGTGTAATGTTAGATTTTTTTATTAATATTAAGCTCTGAGATACATATACAGAACGTGCATATTTGTTACATTGGTATACATGTGACATGGTGACTTGTTGCACCCATCAACCCATCATCTACATTAGACATTTCTCCAAATGCTATCCCTCCCATTGCACCCTACCCCTCAACAAGCCCTGGTGTGTGATGCTTCCCTCCCTGTGTCCTTGTGTTCTCACTGTTCAACTGCCACTTATAAGTGAGGATGTGCAGTGTTTGGTTTTCTGTTCCTGTGTTACTTTGCTGAGAATGAAAGTTTCCAGCTTAGCTGTGTCCTGCAAAAGACATGAGCTCATTTTAAAAAAAAAAAAAACAACATATTATTCCATGGTGTATATGTGCCACATTTTCTTTATCAAGTTTAACATTGATGGGCATTTGGGTTGGTTCCAAGTCTTTGCTATTGTGAATAGTGTTGCAATAAACGTATGTGTGTGTTGCTAGTTCAAATGGTATTCTAGAAATACCATTTGAATGAATCTAGAACTAGATTCTAGATTCTGAAGGAATCACCACACTGTTTTCCACAAAGATAGAATTAATTTACACTCCTACAAACATTGTAAAAGCATTCCTATTTCTCCACATCCTCTGCAGCATCTGTTGTTTTCTGAGTTCTTAGTGAGTGCCATTCTAACTGGCATGATATATTATCTCATTGTGGTTTTAGTTTGAATTTCTCTAATGACCAGCGATGATAAGCTTTTTTTCATATGTTTGCTGGCTGCATACATGTCTTCTTTTGAAATGTATCTGTTTATATCCTTTGCCCACTTTTTGATGAAATTGTTGTTTTTTTTCTTGTAAATTTGTTTAAGTTTGTTGTAGATTCTGGATATTAGTCCTTTGTCAGGTGGATAGAATTTTCTCCCATTTTGTAGATTTGCCTGTTTTCTGATGATAGTTTCTTTTGCTCTCCAGAAGCTCCTTAGTTTGATTAGAACCCATTTGTCAATTTTGGCTTTGGTTTCCATTGCTTCAGGTGTTTTAGTCATGAAGTCTCTTCCCATGCCTATGTCCTGAATGGTACTGCCTAGGTTTTCTTCTAGGGTTTTTATGGTTTTAGGTCTTACTTTTAAATATTTAATCAATCTTGAGTTAGTTTTTGAATAAGGTATAAGGTTTCAGTTTCAGTTTTCTGCATATGGCTAGCCAGTTTTTTCAACACTGTTTATTAAATAGGGAATCCTTTTCACATTGCTTGTTTTTCAAGTTTGTCAAAGCTCAATGCTTGTAGATGTGTGGTGTTGTTTCTGAAGCCTCTGTTCTGTTCCATTCATTTATATATTTGTTTTGGTGCCAGTACCATGCTGTTTTGGTTACTGTAGCCTTGTAGTATAGTTAAAAGTCAGATAGTGTAATGCCTCCAGCTTTGTTCTTTTTGCTTAGGATTGTCTTGGGTATATGGGCTCTTTTTTGTTTCATATGAAATATAAAGTAGCTGTTTCTAATTCTGTGAAGAAAGTTAATGGTAACTTGATGGGAATAGCACTGTATCTATAAGTTACTTTGGGAAGTATGACCATTTTCACAATACTGATTCTTACTATCCATGAGCATGAAATGTTTTCCCATTGTTTTTGTTCTATTTCCTTAAGCAGTGGTTTGTAGTTCTCTTTGAGGAGATCCTTCACATCTCTTGTAAGTTTCCTTCATAGGTATTTTATTTTCTTTGTAGCAATTGTGAATGTGAGTTCACTCTTGATTTGGCTCTCTTTTTGTCTATTATTGGTGTATAAGAATGTTTGTGATTTCTGCAGATTGATTTTGCATCATGAGACCTTGCTGAAGTTGCTTATCAGCTTAAGGAGATTTTGGGCTGAGATGATAGGATTTTCTAAATATACAATCATGTCATCTCTAAACAGAGATAATTTGAGTTCCTCTCTTCCTATTTGAAAACCTTTATTTGTTTTCTTTTGCCTGATTTCCCTGGCCAGAACTTCAAATACTACATTGAATAGGATTGGTGGAAAAGGTATCCTTGTCCTGTGCCAGTTTTCAAAAGGAATACTTCCAGCTTTTGTGGTTTTTGTCATTGGTTTTATTTGTGTGATGGATTATGTTTATTCATTTGTGGGATGAAGCTGATGTGATCATGGTGGTTAAACTTTTAGATGTGCTGCTGGGTTTAGTTTACCGGTGTTTTATTGAAAATTTCTGCATAGATGTTCATCAGGGATATTTGTCAGAAATTTTCATTTTTTGTTGTATCTCTGCGAGGTTTTGGTATCAGGATGATGCTGGCCTCATAAAACGGAGTTAGGGAGGATTCTCTCTTTTTCTATTGTTAGGAATAATTTCAGAAAAAAATGGTATCAGCTTCTTTTTGTACCTCTGGTGAAATTTGCCTGTCAATCCATCTGGTTGTGTATTCTTTTTGATTGGTAGGCTATTAATTGTTGTTTCAATTTCAGAATTTGTTATTGGTCTATTCAGGGATTCAACTTCTTCCTGATTTGATATTGGGAGGATGTATGTGTTCAGGAATTTATCTATTTCTCATAGATTTTCTAGTTCACTTGCATCGTTTTTTTTGTTTGTTTGTTTTTTGTTTGTTTTTTTTTTTTTAGTGTTCTCCGATGGTAGTTTGTATTTCTGTGGGATCAGTGGTGATATCCCTTTATTATTATTTATTGTGTCTATTTGATTCTTCTCTCTTTTCCTCTGTATTTGTGTGGCCAGTGGTCTATTTATTTTTTTAATATTTTCAATAAGCCAGCTCCTTGGCTTATTAATTTTTTAAAGAACCTTTTGTGTTTCTCCTTCAGTTCTGATCTGATCTTAGTTATTTTTTGTCTTCTGCTAGCTTTTGAACTCGTTTGCTCTTGCTTCTCTAGTTCTTTAATTGTGATAATAGGATGTTAATTTTAGATCTTTCCAGCTTTCTGACGTGGGTTGTTATTGCTATAATTTTCCTAACACTGGATTAGCTGTGTCTCAGAGATTCTTACATTGTCTTTTTGTTTTCAAAAAAAATTTTTTAAAAATTTCTGCGTTAATTTTGTGTCTTATACCATAGTCATTCACAAGCATGTTGATCAGTTTCCATGAGGTTGTGTGGTGTTGAGTAAGTTTCTTAATCCTGAGTTCTAATTTGATTGCACTGTGGTCTGAAAAACTGTTATGAATTCTGTTCTTTTGCATTTGCTGATGAGTGTTTTACTTCCAATTTGTGGTTAGTTATAGAGTACGTGCTATATGGTGCTGAGAAGAAGGTATATTCTGTTGATTTGGGGTGAAGAATTCTGTTGATGTCTATTAGGTCCACTTGATCCAGAGCTGAGTTCAAGTCCTGAATATCCTTGTTAATTTTCTGTCTCATTGATCTGTCTGATACTGAAAGTGTGGTGTTAAAGTCTCCCACTATTTGTGTGTAGGAGTGTAAGTCTCTCTGTAGATCTCTAAGAACTTCTTTTATGAATCTAAGTACCCTTGCATTGGGTGCGTATATATTTAGGTTAGTTAGCTTTTTGTTTCATTGATCCTTTTACAGTTATGTAGTGCCTTTCTTTGTCTTTTTTGATCTTTGTTACTTTAAAGACTGTTTTATCAGAGACTAGGATTGCAACTTCTGCTTTTTTTTCTTTCCATTTGCTTGAAAAATATTCCTCCATTTCTTTATTTTGAGCCTATGTATGTCTTTGCACATGAGCTGTGTCTCCTTAATACAGCACACGGATGGGCCTCTTTATCCAATTTGCCAGTCTCTGTCTTTTAATTGGGGCATTTAGACCATTTACATTTAAGGTCAATATTGCTATGTGTGAATTTGATCTTGTTATCATGACACTTGCTGGTTATTGTGCACATTAGTTGATGTAGTTTATTCCTAGTGTCACTGTTCTTTATAATTTGGTGTGTTTTTGAAGCATCTGGTATTGTTTTTTTCTTTCCAATGTATAGTGATTTCTTCAGGAGCTCTTGTAAGGCAGGCCCAGTGGTGGGAAAAATTCCTCAGTATTTGCTTGTCTGTAAAGGATTTCATTGCTTCACTTGAAGCTTAGTTTGGCTTGATATAATATTCTGGGTTAATTCTTCTCTTTGAGAGTGAACTCCCATTCACAATTGCTACAAAGAGAATAAGATACCAAGGAATACAACTAACAAGAATGTGAAGGTCCTTTTCAAAGAGAACCTACAAATCACTGCTAAAGAAAATAAGAGAGGACACAAACAGATGAAAACAAATTCCATGCTCATATTTAGGAAGAATCAATATCTTGAAAATGGTCATACTTCCCAAAGTAGTTTATGGATTCAATGCTATCTCCATCAAGCTACCATTGACCTTCTTCACAGAATTTGGAAAAAAAACGCCTTAAACTTTATATGGAACTAAAAATACCATAAACTTTGTATGGCTATGCCAAGACAATTCTAAGAAAAAAAAAAAAGAAGAAAGAAAGCTGGAGTCATCATGCTACCTGACTTCAAACTATACTACAAGGCTACCGTAATCCAAAAAGCTGGAGTCATTATGCTACCTGACTTTAAACTATATTACAAGGCTGCAGTAATCAAAACAGCATGGTACTGGTACCAAAACAGAAATATAGACCAACGGAAGAGAACAGAGGTCTCAGAGATAATACCACACATCTACAATTATCTGATCTTTGGCAAACATGACAAAAATAAGCAATAGGGAAAGGATTTCCTGTTTAATAAATGATGTTAGGAAAATTGGCTAGCCATGTGCAGAAGGCTGAAATTGGGCCCCTTCCTTACACTTTATGCACAAATTAACTCAAGATGTATTAAAGATTTAAATATAAGACCTAACGCCATAAAAAAACCTAGAAGAAAACCTAGGCAAAACCATTTAGACATAGACATAGGCAAGAACTTCATGACTACAACACCAAAAGCAATGGCAACAAAAGCCAAAATAGACCAATGGGATCTAATTAAACTTAAGAGCTTCTGCACAGCCAAAGAAACTATCATTAGCGTGAACCAACAACCAACAGAATGGGAAAAAGAATTTGCAATCTACCCATCTGACAAAGGGCTAAATGCAGAATCTACAAAGAACAAACACAAATTTACACACACACACACATACAAAACAAACGGCCCCATCAAAGAGTAGACAAAGGATATGTAAAGACACTTTCCAAAGGAGACATTTATGTAGCCAATAAACACATGAAAAAATGCTCATCATCACTGTCCTTAAAGAAATGCAAATGGAAACCTTATTGAGATGCTATCTCATGTCAATTTGGATGGTGATCATTAAAAAATCTGGGGACAACTGATGCTGGAGAGTATGTGGAGAAATAGGGATGCTTTTATATTGTTGGTGGGAGTATAAATTCGTTCAACCATTATGGAAGACAGTGTGACAATTCCTCAGGGATTTAGAAACAGAAGTAACATTTGACCCAGCAATCCCATTACTAGGTATATACCCAAAGGATTAGAAATCATTCTATTATAAAGACACATGCACTCGTATGTTCATTGTAGCACTGTTCACAATAGGAAAGACTTGGAACCAACCTAAATGCCCACCAATGAAAGACTGAATAAAGAAAATGTGGCACATATACACCATGGAATGTTATGCAGCCATAACAAAAGAGTTCATGTTCTTTGCAGGGACATGAATGAATCTGGAAACCATCATTCTCAGCAAACTGACACAAGAACAGAAAACCAAACACTGCATGTTGTCACTCATAAGTGGGTGTGGAACAATGAGAACACATGGACCTAGGGAGGGAAACATCACACACTGGGGCCTGTTGGGGGATGAGGGGATTATGGGAGGGATAGCAGGTGGTGGGGGTATTGGGGAGGGAAAACATTTAGAGAAATACCTAGTGTAGATAACCGTGGGTATGGATGCAGCAAACCTCCATGGCATGTGTATACCTATATAACAATCCTGTATGATTTGCACATGTACCCCAAAACTTTTAAGTATAAAAATAGAAAAAAAAGAATGAAGAAAGTATGATGTATATTCATGATGGAATATTATTCACCCATAAAAAAGAATGCAATCCGGTCATTTGTGGCAGCAAAGATGAACTTGGAGGTCATGAACTTGAGTGAAATATGTCAGGCACTGAAAGACAAATATTATATGTTCTAACTCAAATGCAGAATCTAAAATAGTTGATTTCATAGAAGCAGTGAATAGAAGAGTGGTTACCAGAGACTGGGGATGGTGGGGGAAGGTGGGAATAGGGAGAAAATAGTTAATAAGTACAAAGTTAGGGTGAGAAAGGAAGAATACATCCTGGTATTCTATTGCACAGTAAGGTGACCAGAGTCAACAATATAATATTGTATATCTCAAAATTGCTAGAAGAATTATGTTTGTTATAACCACAAATAAATGATAAATATTTGAGGTGATGGATATTCTAATTGCTCTTATTTATTATACAATAGTTATACATATTGAAATAAACATCATACCCATAAATCTATAAAATTAGTATATCAATTAAAAATAAAAAGAAATGGAAAGGGGAGATAGTAATTTGATGGTATCACCTGAACCCCTGGGTGTATTGTTGAAGATAGCTCCTTTCTCCCTTTTACTCAATCAACTCTCCTTCTGGCTAAGGCCAGTTTGAGTTGTTTCCCGTTGTTAATAGAGTTATTTGTTTCCACAGTCATATTTACTAAAATTGTCGTAGTTCTACAATCAGAAAACATGAGTAATAATTCAAAGGGTAGCGTATAAGTCACTATGTAAAATTGTCATTTGAACTCAATGCAAGCATGATGTTCCTGTTGATGGACTGATGGTGGCAGACAGAGTGGAAGTAATTGTTATCAGTTACATCCATCCCTATCTTGAGCTTTGAATTTCCAGTCTCCCTCCACTGACCAAACCCTCCCCAGCTTTCATTAGAGTTTCACTGGAAGATCTGGAGTCCTGTCTCCTTCCACTGACTGGGGGCTTCAGACTCACAGATAGAATGACAAGTCTGCTTGCTCCCGTGGACTTGGGGCTTATTCCTAAAACCATTCTGGACTTAGTTCCTTAGCTCCATCCCATGCTGAGCCCTCCAGCTTCCTGGGCTCAGCCTTCTAGTGCTAACCAAGTGTTACAGAGTGTACAGTCCCTGGCTCTCACAGCCACTACCCACTCTGAGTCTGTCCCTTAAAGCCAGGGAAAGATACCAGGCCCTGTCTCATTCTAATGCCAAACCAATTCCTGAAAATAGTACATTTTATTCCCCTTCCCATCCACACACCAACCAAAAAAACTGCATGTAAATCAAAATTAAAACAATGTTAACCATAAAATAAATATTATAAGAACACTTAAAATTTCAAAATAAGAGGCTTAATTCCCCCTATTAAAAATAAAAAACGTATCAATTAAATAGGAGGAATCAGTTTAAGAAATTTATTGTGCAACATGGTAACTATAGTTAAGAATATATTGTATGCTTGAAAATGCTAAGATGAGAGCAGAACTAAAGGAGATAGCGACACAAAAAAACCCTTCAAAAAATCAATAACTCCAGGAGCTGGTTGTTCGAAAAGACCAACAAAATAGACAGACCACAAACCAGATTAATAAAAAAGAAAAGAGAGAATAATCAAATACATGCAATAAAAAACGATAAAGGGGATATCACCACAGATTCCACAGAAATTCAAATCATCATCAGAGATTATTACAAACAATTCTATGCATATAAACCAGTAAACCTGGAGGAAGTGGATAAATTTCTGGACACTTGCATCCTCCCAAGCCTAAACCAGGAAGAAGTCAAAACCCTGAATAGACCAATAACAAGGTTTGAAGTTGAGGCAGCAATTAAGAGCCTACCACCCAAAAAAAGCCCAGATCCAGATGGGTTCGCAGCCAAATTCTACCAGACATACAAAGAGGAGCTGGTATCACTCCTTCTGAAACGATTCCAAACATTCCAAAAAGAGAGAAACCATCCGAAATCATTTTATGAGACCAACATCATCCTGATACCAAAACCTGACAGAGACTCAGCAAGAAAAAAAATCTTCAAGCCAATATCCATGATGAACATAGATGCAAAAATCTTCAATAAAATACTGGCAAACCAATTGCAACAGCACATCAAAAAGCTTACCCACCATGACCAAGTATGGTTCATTCTGGGGATGCAAGGTTGGTTCAACATAAGCAAGTCAGTAAACGTAATTCACCACATAAACAGAACCAAAGACAAAAACCACATGATTATCTCAATTGATGCAGAGAAGGTCTTTGACAAAATTCAACAGCCTTTTATGCTAAGAATCCTCAATAAACTAGGCATTGAAGGAACGCATCTCAAAACTATAAAAGCTATTTATGACAAACCAAAAGCCAATATCATACTGAATGGGCAAAAACTGGAAGCATTCCCTTTGAAATCTGGCACTAGACAAAGTTGCCCTCTTTCACCACTCCTATTCAATATAGTATTCGAAATTGTAGCCAGAGCAATCAGGCAAGAAAAGGAAATGAAGAGTATTCAAATAGGAAAGGAGGAAGTCAAATTGTCTCTATTTGCAGATGACGTGATTCTATATTTACAAGACCCCATCTTTTCAGCCCAAAATCTCCTGAAATGGATAAGTAACTTCAGCAAAGTCTCAGGATACAAAATCAATGTGCAAAAATCACAAGCACTCCTATACACCAATAACAGACTTAAAGAGAGCCAAATCAAGAATGAACTCCCATTCACAATTGCTAGAAGGAGAATAAAATATCTAGGAATACAACTAACAAAGGATGTAAAGGACCTCTTCAATGAGAACAGCAAACCACTGCTCAACAAAATAAGAGAGGACACAAATAGATGGAGAAACATCCCATGTTCATGGTTAGGAAGAATCAATATCTTGAAAATGGCTATACAGCCCAAAGTAAAAGCTACCAACGACCTTCTTCACAGAACTGGAAAAAACCACCTTAAACTTTATATGGAACCAAAAGAAAGCCCACATAGTCAAGTCAATTCTAAGCAAAAAGAACAAAGCTGGAGGCATCACACTACTGGACTTCAAACTATGCTGCAAGGCTACAGTAATCAAAATAGCATGGTACTGGTACCAAAACAGACTTAGACCAATGGAACAGAACAGAGGCCTCAGAGGCAACACCACACATGTACAACCATCTGATCTTTGACAAACCTGACAAAAACAAGCAATGGGGAAAGGAGTCCCTGTTTAATAAATGGTGTTTGGGAAAACTGGCTAGCCATGTGTAGAAAGCAGAAACTGGACTCCTTCCTGACACCTTACACTAAAATTAACTCCAGATGGATTAAAGACTTAAACATAAGACCTAACACCATAAAAACTCTAGAAGAAAAGCCAGGCAGAACCATTCAGGACATAGGCATAGACAAGGACTTCATGACCAAAACACCAAACGCATTGGCGACAAAAGCCAAAATAGACAAATGGGATCTAATCAAACTCCACAACTTCTGCACAGCAAAAGAAACAGTCATTAGAGTGAATCGGCAACCAACAGAATGGAAAAAAATTTTGCAATCTACCCATCTGACAAAGGGCTAATATCCAGAATCTACAAAGAACTAAAACAGATTTACAAGAAAAAAACAAGTAAGCCCATTCAAAAATGAGCAAAGAATATGAACAGACACTTTACAAAAGAAGACATGCATAAGGCAAAAAACATATGAAAAAATGCTCATCATCGCTGGTCATTAGGGAAATGCAAATCAAAACTACATTGAGATATCATCTCATGCCAGTTAGAATGGAGACCATTAAAAAATCTGGAGACAACAGATACTGGAGAGGATGTGGAGAAATAGGAACACTTTTACACTGTTGGTGGGCATGTGAATTAGTTCAACCATTGTGGAAGACAGTGTGGCGATTCCTCAAGGACCTAGAAATAGAAATTCCATTTGACCCAGCAATCCCATTACTGGGTATATACCCAAAGGATTATAAATCGTTCTACTATAAGGACACATGCACACGAATGTTCATTGCAGCACAGTTTACAATAGCAAAGACCTGGAACCAACCCAAATGCCCATCGATAATAGACTGGACAGGGATAAGATGGCACATATACACCATGGAATACTATGCAGCCATAAAAAATGATGAGTTCGTGTCCTTTGTAGGGACACTGATGAACCTGAAAAGCATCCTTCTCAGCAAACTGATGAAAGAACAGAAAATCCAACACTGCATGTTCTCACTCATAGGTGGGTGTTGAACAATGAGACCACATGGACACAGGGAGGGAAGCATCACACACTGGAGTCTGTCAGGGGGAAATAAGGGAGGGACAGCGGGGGTTGGGGAGTTGGGAAGAGATAGCATGAGGAGAAATGCCAGATATAGGTAATGGGGAGGAAGGCAGCAAACTCACACTGCCATGTGTGTACCTATGCAACAATCTTGCACGTTCTTCACATGTACCCCAAAACCTAAAATGCAATAAAAATAAAAAGAAAATGCTAAGAAAATGAATGTAGTCTTCTCACCAAAAATATAACTATGTGAGATAATGCACAGGTTAACTAGCAAGATTTAATCATTCCACAGTGTATATATACTTCAATACAACAAACACACACAAAAAATCTTTTTGAGAATGTTGAATAGTGGCCCACACTCTCTTCTGCCTTGTAGGGTTTCTGCAGAGAGATCTGCTGTTAGTCTAATGGGATTCCCTTTGTAGGTAACCTATCCTTTCTCTTTGGCTGCCCTTAACATTTTTTCCTTCATTTCAACCGTGAAGAATCTGACAATTACGTGTGTTGGGGTTGCTCTTCTCAAATAGTGTCTTAGTGGTGTTCTCTGTATTTTCTGAATTTGAATGTTATCCTGTCTTTTTAGGTTGGAAAAGTTCTCCTCGGTAACATTCTGAAGTATGTTTCCCAACTTGTTTTCATTCTCCCCATTACTTTTAGGTACACCAATCAAATGTAGGTTTGGTCTTTTCACATAGTCCCATATTTCTTGAAGGCTTCATTTGTTTCTTTTCATTCTTTTTCCTTTAATCTTGTCTTCACATTTTATTTCATTATGTTGATCTTCAATCTCTGATATCCTTTCTTCTGCTTGATTGATTTGGCTCTTAATACTTGTGTATGTTTCATGAAGTTCTCATGCTGTGATTTTTCAGCCCCATCAGGTCATTTGTGTTCTACTCTAGACTGGTTATTCTAATTAGCAATTTCTATAACATTTAATCTATGTTTTTGACTTCCTTGCATTGGGTTAGAACATATTCCTTTAGCTCAGAGGAGTGTGTTATTACCCACCTTCTGGAGCCTACTTATGTCAATTAATTAAACTCATTATCCGTGCAGTTTTGTTCCCTTGTTGGAGAGAAGTTTTAATCATTTGGGGGAGAAGAGGCATTCTGGTTTTTGGAATTTTCACTTCTTTTGAGCTGGTTTTTCTTCATCTTTGTGGATTTATCTACCCTTGATCTTTGAGACTAATAACCTATGGGTAGGGTTTTGTGTGGGAGTTCTTTCTGTTGATGTTCATGTTATTGCATTCTGTTTGTTAGTTTTTCTTCTAACAGGCCCCTTTTCTGCAGTTCGGCTGCAGTTTGCTGGAGGTCCACTCCAGGCTCTGTTTGTCTCAGTGTCACCAGCAGAGGCTACAAAACATCAAAGATTTCTGGCTGCTCCTTCATCTGGAAGCTTCATCCCAGAAGGGCACTGGCATGATGCCAGCCAGAGCTCCCCTGTTTGAGGTGTCCGTCGACCCCTGCTGGACAGTCTTTCCCAGTCAGGAGGCAGAGGGGTCAGGGATTCACTTGAGGAGGCAGTCTGTCTCTTAGCCAAGCTTGAATACTGTGCTGGGAGAATCCTTTTTGTCAGAATCCACTGCTCTCTTTGGAGCCAGCAGGCAAGAACGTTTAAGTCTGCTGAAGCTGTGCCCACAAAAGCACCTTCCCCCAGGTGCTCTGTTCCAGGGAGATGGGAGTTTTATTTATGATCCCCTGACTAAGGCTGCTGCCTTTCTTTCAAAGATGCTCTGTCCAGTGAGGAGGAATCTAAGGAGGCAGTTTGGCCACAAGAGCCTTGCTGCACTGTATTGAGTTCCACCCAATCTGAACTTCCCAGCCTTCTTAGCACACTCAAGGAAAAACCACCTACTCCAGCCTCAGTAATGGCTGATGGCAGTGAGGATTTTAAGCCAGTAATTCTTAGCTTTCTGGGCTCTGTGTGAATAGGACCTACTGAGCAAGACCACTTGGCTCCCTGACTTTAGCCCCCTTTCCAGGGGAGTAATGATTCTGTCTCACTAGGGTTCCAGGCACCACTAGAATATTAAAAAAAAGAAAAGAAAAGAAAAAAAATTCCTGTAGCCCGATCCGTGTCTGCTCAAATAGCCGCCCAGTTTCAAAACCCAGGGCCCTGGTGGTGTAAGCATACGAGGGAATCTCCTGGTCTGTGGATTGCAAAAACCATGGGAAAAGTGTAGTATCTTCATGGGATAGTACAGTCTCTCACATCTTCACTTGGCTGAGGGAAGGGAGGTCCCCTCCTTGCACTTCTCCAGTGAGGTGATACTCCACTCTGCTTCTGCTCACCCTCCGTGGGCTGCACCCACTGCCTAACCAGTCCCAATGAGATGAACTGGGTACCTCAGTTGGAAATGAAAAAACTCACCTGCCTTCTACATTGGTCTTGCTGGGAGCTACAAACTGAAGCTATTCCTAATTGGCCATCTTGCCAGATCTCCCTAAAGTTGACTTTTAAAAAATAATTTCTACTTTTATTTAGAGGTAGGTGGTACACGTTTAGGTTTTCTACATGAGTATGTGGCATAATGCTAAAGTCTGCAGTATAGATGATTCTGTCACAGGTAGTGAGCACAGTACCCCATAGGTAGTTTATCAGCTCACAGTCCCCTCCCTCCCTTCCCATTCTAGTAGTCTCTAGTGTCTATTTTTTTCCATCTTAATGCTCATGTGTACTCAGTGCTTAGCTCCCAACTATAAGTAAGAACATGTGGAATTTGGTGCCTGTGTTAATTTGCTTAGTATAATGTCCTCTAGCTGCATTCATGTTGCTACCAAGGACATTGTTTCATTCTTTTAGTGGCTTCCTAGTATTTGATGTGTATATGTATCATATTCTCTTTATCCAGTCTACCACTGATGGGCACCAAGTTTGATTCCATGTCTTTCCTGTCGTGAATAGTGCAGCATTGAACATACAAGTGCCTGTGTGTTTTCGTTACAATGATTTATTTGCTTTTGGTTATTTATCAACAATGGATTGAATTGTAGCTCCACTTTAACTTCAAGAAATCTCCACACTGCTTTCCACAGTGGCTTAATTAATTTAACATCACATCAAGAGTGTAAAAGCATTGCCTTTCCTCCACAGCCTCACTAGCAGCTGTCATTTTTGACTTCTTAAGACTAGCCATTCTGACTGGTGTGAGATGTTATCTTATTGTGGTTTTGATTTGCGTTTTCCTGATAATTAGTGATAAACTTTCTTTTGTATGTTTGTTCATTGCTTGCACATCTTCTTTTTAAGGTGTCTGTTCAGAACTTTTGCCAAATTTTTAGTGGAGTTATTTGTTTTTTGCTTATTGATTTATTTATGTTTCTTATGGATTATGGATACTACATGTCTGTCAGATGCATAGTTTTTGAACACTGACTTCCATTTTGTAGGCTGTTTATTCTGTTGATAGTTTCTTTTGCTGTGCAGAACCTCTTTAGTTTAATTAGGTTTCACCTTTCAATTTTTGGTTTTCTTGAAATTGCTTTTGGGGACTTGATCAAGAATTATTTGCCAACACCTATGTTGAGAAGAACATTTCCTAGGTTTTCTCCTAGAATTTTTATCATTTAAAGTCTTGCATTTAAATGTCTAATCCATCTTGAGTTTATTTTTGTATACGATGAAAGGTAAGAATCCAGTTTCATGTTTCTGCATATAGCTAACCAGTTAGTTCAGCACCATTAACTAAATAAAAAGTCCTTTCCTCATTGTTTGTTTTCTTTCTTCAACATTGAAGGTTTTTTGAGGTGCGTGGCTTTATACCTGAGTTCTGTATTCTGTTCCATTGGTCAATGTGTCTATTTTCATACAAGTCCCATGTTGTATTGATTACTGTAACCTTATGGTATAGTTTCAAATCAGGTAATGTGATGCCTCTGGCATTTTGTTTGTTTGTTTGTTTGTTTGTTTTTTGGTTAGAATTGCTTTGTCTACTCAGACTTTAATTTCATATAAATTTTGTAATTATATTTTTCTAATTCTGTAAAAAATGATGTTGGTAGTTTGATAAGACTAGTGCTGAATCTGTGAATTGATTTGGGCATTATAGCCATTTTAACAATATTGATTTTGTTTTTCCAATTTGTGAGCATAGAATGTTTTTCATTTGTTATGTCATCTATGTTTTCTTTCGGCATCTTTTGCACTTCTCCTTGTAGAGATATCTCATCTCCTTGGTAAACTGTATGTCTAAATATTTATGTTTTTGGTAGCCATTTCCCTTTCTTTCTTTCCTTCCTTCCTTCCTTCCTTTCTTTCTTTCTTTCTTTCTTTCTTTCTTTCTTTCTTTCTTTCTTTCTTTCTTTCTTTCTTTCTTTCTTTCCTCTTCTTTCTTTCTTTCTTCTTTCTTTTCTTTTTTTTTTTTTTTCAGTTGGAGTCTCACTCTGTCAGCCAGGCTGGAGTGCAGTGGCATGATATCAGCTCACCACAACACCCACCTCCTGGGTTCAAGCAGTTCTCCTACCTCAGCCTCCCGAGTAGCTGAGATTACAGGCTTGTGCCACCACACCTAGCTAATTTTTGTATTTTCAGTAGAGACTGGGTTTCACTATATTGCCATGGCTGGTCTCAAACTCCTAACCTCAGGTGATCTGCCCACCTCAATCATCCAATGTTCTGGAATTGCTGGAATGAATCACAGTGCCTGGCATAAATTTTGGTAGCTATTTTTAACTGTGATCATGTTCCCGATAGGACTTGCACTTTCAATGTTATTGGTGTGTAGAAATTGTACATTACTTTTTGTACATTAATGTTGTATCATGAAACTTTGCCGATGTTGTTTATCTGTTTCTGGAGACATTTGGTGGAGTCTTTTGGGGTTCCTAGGTCAATAACAATGGAATCGTTTTGTCAGTGAAGCAAGCAAGTTTGACTTTTTTTCTGATTTGAATGCCTGTCACTTCTTTCTCTTGCCTTATTTCTCTGGCTAGGACTTCCATTACTATATTGAATAGGAAGGTTAAGAGGAGGCATTCTTGTCTTGTAACAGTTGTCAGGGAGAATGGTTTCAGCTTTTGCTCATTCAGTATAATGTTGGCTATGGGTTTGTCATTGATGGCTCCTATAATTCTGAGGCATCATCCTTCAATGCCTAGTCTGTTGAGGATTATTATCATGGAGCAATGTTGGATGTTACCAAAAGGCTTTTCTATATCTATCGAGATAATCATATGAGTTTTGCTTTTAATTCTGTTTATGTAGTGAATCACATTTACTGATTTGCGTATGTTTAATCAGCTTTGCAACCTAGGAATAAAGCCTGGTCAATTATGGTTTAATAACTTATGTGTTGTTGGAAACATTTTGCCAGTATTTTGTTATTTGCAAAAATAGCGTATTTGTTTATGTTTATGTTTATCAGGGATATTGGCCTGAAGTTTTCTTTCCCTTTGTGTCTCTGCCACATTCTGGCATCAGGCGGATGCAGGCTTTATAGAATGAGTTTGGGAGGAGCTCCTCTTCCTCACTTTTTTGGTTTCCTTTCAGTAGAATCCATATCCATTCTTGTTTGTATATCTGGTAGAATTCAGCTGTGGACCCATCTGGCCCAGGCCTCCTGGTTCAATTTCAGAATTTGTTATTTGTCAGTTTAGGTTTTAACTTTCTTTCTGGTTCAATTTTTGGAGGTTGTGTTTCCAGTAGTTATCAACTTTCTCTATTTTTTTTTTTGAATTGGTGTTCAATCAGGCATTCATAATAGCCTTTGAGGATCTATTGTATTTAGGTGGAAAAAGTTGTAATGTTGTTTTTGCCATTTCTGATTGTACTTATTTGGATCTTCTCTTTTTTTATTTGTTAGTATACCTAGTGGCCTATCAATGTTATTTATTCCATTGAAAAACTAATTCTTGGCTTCATTGATATTTATCTGGATTTTTGCATCTCAATTTTGTTCAGTTATCTAATTTTACCGATTTATTTTATTCTGCTAGTTTTGGAGTTAGTTTGTTCTGTTTTTCTTCTAGTGTCTGTAGGGGCAATGTTAGATTGTTACTTTGAGATCTTTCTAACTCATTGTTGTAGATGTTTAGAACTATAAACTTTCCTCTTAACAATACTTTAGCAGCATCCAACAGATTCATGTATGTTGTATCTTTGTGTTCACTCAGTTCAAAGAATTTATTTATTTCTGCCTTGGTTTCATTGTTTAGTCACAAATAATCCAGAATCAGGTTGTTTAATTTCCATGTAGTTGTATGGTTTTGAGAGATCTTTTTTCACATAGCGTATGTGCCACATGCACATGTGAAGAATGTACATTCTCTTGTTGTGCAGAATGTTCTGAAGATGTCCGTTAGACATTTTGTCAAGTGTTCTGTCTCACTGATCTAACACTGTCAGTGTGATATTGGAGTCTTCCATCTTATTGTGTGGTTATCTAAGTCTTTTGTAGGTCTCTAAAAGCTCATATTGTGAATCTGGGTGCTCCAACGTTGAGTGCATATATATTTGGACAGTTAAGCCTTTTGTCAAATTGAACTCTTTATCATTGTGTAATGCCGTTCTTTGCCCTTTTTGATCATTATTTGTTTAATGTCTGTTTTTTTTTTGTTTCTGAAACAGGAATAGCAAACCATGTTCTTTTTTGTTTTCTATTTGCTTGATAGACTTTTATTTACTTTGAGCCTATGAGTGTCACTCCACATAATATGGGTCTCTTGAAGACAGTGTACAGTTGGGTCTTGCTTTTTTATACAACTTGTCACTCTGTGTCTTTTAGGCATGCTGTTTAGCCCATTTCTGCTCAAGGTTAGTTTTGATATGTAAGGATTTGTTTTAATCATTCTGTTTGTAACTAGTTGTTTTGCAGATTTGATTGCATAGTTGCTTGACAGTGTCAGTTGGTTATGTCCTTAAGTGTGTTTTTGTAGTGGTAAGTAACAATCTTTTATTTCAACTTTTAGTACTCCCTAAGGACATCTTGTAAGGCAAGTCTGATGGTAACACATTTCCTAGGCATTTGCATGTCTGAAAAGAATTTTATTTCTACTTTGCTTCTGAAGCTTATTTTGGCCAGATACAAAAATATCGGTTGGAATTTCACTTAAGGATGCTGAATACAGTCCTCTAATCTCTTCTGGTTGGTAGGGTTTCTACTGAAAGTTCCACTATTAGCCTGATGGGGTTCTCTTTGTATATGAACTGCCCCTTCTCTCTAGCTGACTCTGATTCTTTTTTTTTTTTTTCAGCCATTTCAACCTGGTTAAGATCCATTGCTGGGGAACTAGTGTGCTCATTCAGAGTTAAGAAGACACTCTGGCACTGTTGCTTTCCCATCTGTGTGTGCTGATGTTTCTCTAATCTGTGAAATTGCTCTTTTGGATGGGGCTTTTTGCTTTTCTATTAATTGGTGTCCTTGAGGATTTGACTGTGGCATAAGTTAGGTGTAGTCAATTGACTTCCTTTCTGAATGCTTTTAAGGGGCCAAGGTTCAGCTCAGCTATCCTGGGCTACATGCTCTAACCATAGTGGCCTGTAATCAGGCCTGTGTCTTTGTTCTCTGGGATCCAAGATTAAGCATCTGCTGCACTGGAGGGATCAAGGTGTTGCTAGTTTGCTGAGAACAACAATCCAATGGTTGCTGCTACCAAAAATACTCTGGTGGGGTGGTGGCTAGGCCACCACACTTTGGCAGCGGAAGGCTGTGGATGAGAATGTGCTGGCAGGAGTCCATCGGAAAAAGTAATCTGATGTGTAGGTAGGTACTGCCAGTGGAAAAGCTATGGAAGTGGTCCCTGGCAAGCACTTTGGCTGGGCAGCTGAGGCAGCTACTCGATGGTCTAGTTTTTCTTGGTGGGAGAAGGTCTTCCTGGCCATGTCTAGTCAGCCATCTTGATGCAAAAACTCTGCATATTTTTTAAACTCTGAATTATGTGGATTCTCTTCTACTCCTTTAGTTAAGTGTTCAACAGCAGACCGTAAAATGTTGGCAAGCCTGTTTTAGTACTATATTTATGCATTATAGGACAGAAATATTTTTATATTTAAAAATATAAATCTCATATGTATTTTGATATATTTATATTTTTTCCAGTGTTGAACATGACAGAAGACAGATGTTTATCTTATGGCCTGTCACCCAGCAGAGGAAAGCAAGCACTTTTTAAACATCTGTGCTCAGTCATTGAATACACTGTAATTGATTTTCTCAGATTGGATGTCTCTGGGAAATATGTCTTATCTCTTTGCCCAGGGCCCTCAATCTGCAATTGTTACATTTTCTCCAAAAGTGTTTTGAATCATAGTTTATGACAAAGGCATGCAAGTGATCATGCTGAAGCTGTTATAAGGTTCCAAATAAATGTATTCTGAATGTGAAAGTGGAAGTTTACAGGAACAAGCAGAGTTTTTAACAAAAGGAAAGGGAAATCTGAGGGTCTTATCAGATAATCAATTTGTGGGAAATTGGAGAAGATCTTTGAGGTAATAAAGCGTGTTGAAAAAATTACTGCCACTGGAAATTCTGCGCAAAACTTTTAAGAATTGTCACATCCAAGAAACTATGACTAAAGTCATGTGATGCCTTCAGAAATATAAAGGACACTGAAGAGTGTCTGTCCATGTACGATGCTGGAATGATATCTCCAAAGGGACTATTCTACCCTAACCTGTATAACACTCACTCTTTGCTCTCCCATTTCCTCAACTACAGGTTCCACACTAAATAGGAAATTCATAAAATAACAGAGATAATCCCTACTTTTATTGTTACCTAGGAGCTGGGACACAAATCTTCTCTAGAATGAGCCTACAGAAATTCTATCTGAGCCCCTCACTCCTCATATTTCTCATAAATATTCATGAAACCTAAATTCCATATTGGCGGTTGTTTTCTGCACTCATGCCTTCTAGGTTATGTAGCTACATCCCTGCAAGTTAGACTTCTTAGCTATTCCTCACTTATCAGGAACAAAATGCTTTTCTCTTCTCCAAATACGCACCATACATAGCATGAATGATAAGTTTTGAGATTTGTTTATATTATTCAGAGGACAGTTTGGCATAATTTAATCTTTAAAGGTAATTACTACTGACAAATTGACATTTAAACATTAGATTTCTTTGTGATAACTGTAAAATTTGAAAGTGTGAATAGTGGAGTTGATTATATTTTTAGGACTAAAAGAATAGTATATTTTGTAGACCTTTAAAGATTTCTATTTATTGTAAATGGAACTCATTACTGTAATCATCATAAGAGAATAAAAAGACTACAAGATCTTTCTATTTAGCTTTTGGTTTGTCCTGGTGACATTATTTTAATTTTCCCAGAAAGATTTCAGAAACTAAAAAATAAATTTACCTTATGTTTTTCTGAAAACTTGAGTTAGATAGCAACATAATTGTGCATTTTCTCATATTTTTCTGTATAAAATAGTTTGGAAAAGAAGATTTGACTGCTCAGTCTTTGGCAAACTGAATATATCCTGTGGTTCATGATTTATGTTTTCTAAATCAGTGCAATATGCATCATACAAAATTATTGTAGGAAGAGAAAAATGAGGCACAGAAACATAGTGAAATGCATTTAGTAGAGGGGAAGAAGATTTGCAATAATTTTCTCATATATATGGCATACCAAGGATATCTGGAAATCATTTATTTTGTCAGGAAAATAGCTATTAACATGAGAAACATTAAATTAAATTTCTTTTATCCCATAACTTCCCTTCTCCACTTAACAGCTTTACACAGCAAGTGCAATGCAGGCACATGAGCGACAGACTTCATAAAAATAATGCTCCAAGACCCTAAAACAAATAAACAAGCAAATAACAATAGAAAATACCCCCAGGGGACAGTACCCAGAGTTGACATAATATCCAGTTTCTAGCAATAAACTGCTAACATGAAAGCAAACAGGAAAGTATGACTACAGTCTGGAATAAGAGCAGAAAACAGAAATTGCCCATGAGAAAAATCAGATGTTGCATTTGAGTAAATTACTTTAAAGTAATTATTATAAATATGCTAAACTAAAACACGAATAAAGTAAATGATGTTATGATGACATTGTCACATCAAACAGATGATATCATTAAAAGGATATATGTGGGATAGAAAAAGAGAGCTAAATGAAAATTCATGCATTGAAATTATGAATAAATTTTAAAAATTACTAGAGCGACTCAATAGCACATTTGAGCTAGTAGAAGAAAGAATGAGTGAACATGAAGATCCAATAAACAGAAAGAAAACATTTAAAAAATAAACAGAACTTCAGAGAAATATGGGACACCATTAAAGGCATCAAATGCATATAATTGGACAAACAGAAGGAGAGAAGAGAAAGAAAACAGCATGAAAAAATTTGCAATGGACACTGAACACTTGACAAATTTATTGAAAAATGATAAAAACAACACATTCAGGAAGCTCATCAAACTCAAAATAGGATAATCCCAAAGGCATCTACAAACTAAAAATGCCTAAAGTCAAAGACAATCAAAAAAATAAATCTTGAAAGGAACAAGGTAAAAATGACTCATTGCTTACAAGAAAACTCATTGTTTCAGGGAACTCCAGCAGACTAAAAGATAACTTGTATGCCAAAACACCTGTGGTCAGAAGGCAATAACATAGTAAAAGTGCTAAAAGACAAAAACTCTGAACCAACAGTCCAACACCAAGCTACACTGACTTTCAAAAATTTAGGTTCAATAAAACATTCACAAATCAAAAACAAAAATCTAAGCAAATTTGTTTCTGGCAGAACTGCCTCATAGAAATATTAAAGAAATTCCTATGTGTGGTATTTTTACATACCAAATCCAGACATCATGAGAGAACCACAGATGAAAATGTCATCTAAATATAGGTACAAAAATTTTCAACAACATGCTTGCAAATCAAATCAAGCAACACATAAGATAAATTATACATTATGATACAATGAATTTACCCCAGAAATGCAAATTTGGCTTCATAACTAAAAATCTATTAATATAATACATTATATCATTACAATAAAAAACAAAAGCCACAGAATTGTCTAAACAGATGTCAAAAAAGCATCTGACAAAATTCAATACCTTTTATATGATAAGGCACTCAGGAAATTAGGAATTTAAGCAAACATTCTGAAAAAGAACACCTGGCATCTGCAAAATACTCACTGCTGATGTCATAGTTAATGGCAAAAGACCATATAATTTTCCCTTAAAATCAGACACAATACAAGTGCCATGGTACTGGGACTTCTAGCCAGGGAAGATAGGCATGTTAAAAGGAAAAAAAAGCATCCAAACTGGAAAGAAAGAAGTCAAATTATTTCTATTCACAAATGGCATAATCTTGTATATGGAAAAGCCTAAGAAATCCACCAAAATTAGTAAAACTAGCAAATGAGTTAAGCATGGTTGTAGGGCACAAGATCAATATCCAACAAAGTAAGTTTATTTGCATACACTTGCTATGAACCACCAAAATATTGAATTCCATTTACTAGTATCAAAATTGCATTTACTAGTATCAAAAGAATAACATAATAGCACAATTAACAAAAGAAACATACTCTGAAAACTGCAAAAATGCTGAAACAAATTAAGTATCTTAATATACTTGAAAATACCCCATATTTGTGGACCAGAAGTTGTATTATTGTTAAGATCACAATACTCCCAAAGTTGATCTATATATTCAATGCCTTACCAATCAGAACTCTAGGTGAAATTTCTGAACAAATTGTCACATTAATTCCAAAATTTCTTTGGAAATAGAAGAGACCCAGAACTGACAAAACAATCTTACAATGGAAAATAAAGTGAGAGGACTCACAAAGCCATATTAATCAAGAAAGGGTAGCAGTAGAACAAGGATATACATTTATTTCTATTGCACAACTGAAACCTTTACCCTTTGATTAACATTTCTCCTCTTCTCATCCATCCACCTCTCCCAGCCTCTGGTAACCATAATTCTGCTCTCTCCTTCTATGAGTTCAATGTTTTAAGATTCCACATGTAAGTAAAATCATGCCATATTTGTCTTTCGGTGCCTGTCATTTCATTTAGTATAATGTCCTCCAGAATCAACCATGTTGTCGCAAATGACATAACATTTCCCTTTTAAAAGGTTGAATATTATTCCACTGCATTTATATGCCACATTTTTTATCCATTCTTCTCATGATGAACACCTACCTAGGTTGCATCTATATCTTAGCTATTGCAAATAATGCTACAAAGAACATAGGAGTGCAAATATATTTTTAGCATACTGGTTTCAATTCCATTGGATATATAACCACAAGTGGACATAAGCAACTTTTGATATATATTCAGAAGCAGACATATTAAATCCTTTTAAATGTATACCCAGTGGCTGGAACATATGGTAATTCTATTTTTCGTTTTCTGAGTAACCTCCATACTGTTTTCCTAAATGGCTGTAATAATTTGCATTTTCACCAAAAGGCACAAGAGTGTCTTTATCTCCACACCCTCGCCAACACTTATCTTTAACCTTTTTTTAATAGTCATTTTAACAGGCATTAGGTAACATGTTATTATGGTTTTGATTTACATTTTCTCTATGATCAGTCTTGATGAGCTTTTTTTTTTTTTTTTTTATCTGTGTCGGCTTTTTCCATGTCTTTGATTTACTTTTCTTTTTTCTTTAATTTTTAAATTTTTGTGAGCAAATAACAAGTGTACATATTTTGAGTTTCATGAGATATTTTAATTTGACAAATGTCTATTTAGGCCCTTTGCCCATCTGGACTAGATTATTTTCTTTCTATTGAGTTGTTTATGTTTCTTATATATTTTGGATATTTGCCCCTCATCAGATGAATGGTTTGCAAATATTTTCTTTCAATCTTTTGGCTGTCTCTTCATTCTATGAGTTGTTTCCTTTGCTGTGCAGTAGCTTTTTCACTGTTATCTAAGTCCATATGTTTATTTCTGCTTTTGTTTTCTGTGCTTTGGGGTCATGTCCAAGAAATCTATGCCTAGACCACTAAAATAGAACATTTTTTCTGTTTTTTCTTTTCTTTTCTTTTCTTTCTTTCTTTCTTTCTCTTTCTTTCTTTCTTTCTTTCTTTCTTTCTTTCTTTCTTTCTGTCTTTCTTTCTTTCTTTCTTTTTCTTTCTTCCTTTCTTTCTTCCTTTCTTTCTTTCTTTCTTTCTTTCTTTCTTTCTTTCTTTCTTTCTTTCTTTCTTTCTTTCCTTCCTTCTTTCTTTCTTCTTTCTGTCTTTCATTTTTCTTTCTTTCTTTCCTTTTTTTGTAGCTTTACAATTTCAGGCTTTGCACTTAAGTCTTTAGCCAACTTTAACTTTATTTTTTTATATAGTAGAGATAAGAGTCCAGTCTCATTCTTCTGCTTGTGAATATTCAGTTTTCCCAACACTATTTATTATCATGAGTGTTCTTCCTTTACTGTATGTTCTTAGCACCTTCATCAAAAATCAATTGACCACAGTTTTATAAGTTTATTTATTTTTATGCTGTCTATTTTGTTCCACTGGTCAATGTTCCCATTTTTATGCCAGTGCAATGCTGTTTTGATTACAATAGCTTTGTAATTGGTTTTAAGTTAAGGTAGTGTGATTCCTCTAACTTTGGTCTTTTTGCTCAAGATTTGGCTAATTGTTTTTTTTGTGTGTGTGTGTGTGTGATTCCATGTACATATTAAGATTTTCTCTTATATTTTCATGATAAATGACATTGACATCAAATCTATAGTTCTTTGGAGTTGGTTACTGAATTTATTGTATTTCTTTCATGGTGTCATTTTCCTCCTGATTCTCTGTGATCCATTTTGCACTGCAACAGTCTGTGTAACAGAATCAGTGGATACCTCTTCCAGAATTTCTGAACTGACCTCGGTAAGTAATAACTTACACCTAGGGCATGAATACACTGGAGCACACTACAGTGCAGGTTGTAGTGGCACAGGGCACCAAATATGAGTTCATACAGTGGCTCCAGATGTGGAGGAGTGGCGTGCTTTTTACATGGTCATTGATGACAAGAGCTATTGAATTTCCATGACAATAGAGACTACTCTAAGTGTCTTCAGCAGTGCCTCTATGCCATGTCTGTGACATGGGGCCGAGCCAGGCAGTGGTACTGGACAGAGGTGTCAGTATGTACACACTAAGCTGCAGGAACCAGCTACAGGTGTGTTTGTGGTGGTTGGAACTAGCTGCAGGCTGTTAATAATGTTCCTGCTGGTTGCATGTGTCTGTGCAGCTGTGGCAAAAATAGGAGATTGCAAGTAGGTGTAGCTGCAGGGTCAAATTGGTATATGTGCAGCAGTGCAAGCTATAGCCTACAGTAGGTGGCCTGGGGATGTTTGAAAGAATGCCTGTGATGGCTACAGACACTGCAGTTATAGCAGGTGTAGTGACTTAACAGAGAATATATAGAGAGATATGGTGGTTCAGGCACATGGAAACTAAAGGCTGCTCTTTTAATTTCATGAGTTGGGGCACCTGTGGCAGCAGCCGCTGGGGAACTCCAAGGAAGGGAGAGAAAGACAAGTGATGACTTAAACAACTAAGGTCTTTGTAGGGCAGAAAACTGAAGAGATCCCAGTGGTGAAAGCTGCACCGTGTCTATTGCACCTATGCTTACCGTAGTTTCCCTCAGCAGTGAAAGCTGCTGGGGTTCTCTGCTGAGCAAGCCACTGAGATCCACAACAACAAATCACATGAATGCTATTGGGAGAAAAAGTTTCAGAGGATGTACAGTGGCCATTAGGGCTGTAGAGGTCTTCAGCAAAATAAGCTGTTTGAGTCCTGTACAGATCAGGCAACTGTGGACTATAGTGACTCTTGCTGAGTGCCTTAAGCTGTCAGACTCCATCTCTCTGCTTTGTTTTCTGCCATCTTTAGATATCTCAGCTTTATCATGTCCCCCAACAACCTGGGTGGTTTGAAACAGAAGCTGGTCATTCACGAAATGGCTGAAAGGCTAGGGAAGTGTGTAGTTTACACTACTTTTCTCTGCAAGGGAAACCAGTGAGTCAGGGAGTTCCTTCTCAGTGCTGAGCTGTGCTGGCCTGGAGGATGAGGTAATTCAGGCAAAAAGAAACTGTTCTTTCTATTCTTTTTGTATAGTTATTCTTGAATTTCTTTCTCACTGTATTGTTGCAGCTTCTTAAGTGGCCACTGAGCTTTTTTTGTTGAGAAAAGAAAAACGAAACCTATATCTGAGTACTGTAAGATTTTTTTCTTAATTTCAATCCTATGAAAACATTAAAAAGAGAAATCAACACATTCTACTTTCCATTTGAGCTATGTATTCATCTCTTGGAACTGCTTTCTATTGCCATAAGTTGCTACAAACTAATCAAATAATGCCACATCAGACACTATAACCCACACCCTAGAGCTTGACAATTTATGGACAATCAGTAATCAATGTTATTTCTGTAAATCAATGACACTTCCTTAGAAACAACTTTGTATTCATCTACTTCCTGTTCCCCTTTTTTGCCTTTAAATATTCATGTGCAATTGCTGCTAATCAGAGTGTATCTTTAGGCCAATTTGAATCTATGCTCCCAGGTTGCAATTGTCAAGTTTGGCCCAAATAAACTCTCTATTTATATTAATTTTTGCCTCATATCCTTCCTTTTATGTCAACGGTGAATAGCTGCCAAATTGTTATTTGTTGTGGAGGAAAGAAAGGCTGGGATCCTCTACTCTACCATCTTGCTGACATGAGAAAAGGTTTTATTTTCTTTCTAATACCAAATATGTGGGTTTTTTAAAAATACCACTTTTCCAATTTACTGACACCAAGTCTGGATATCCCAAAATTCAGTTCAATTCTGACATCTGGAGTTAGCATCAGATCTTACAAGTTAAAACACTACCCCCACTTCAGACTTGAATTTCAAATCTTAGGCCACCCATACTTCTGACTGAGAGTAAATGCAGAGATTCCCATGGCTTTTTATCCCTGCCCTTCAAGTTTCAAAAATTTTCTAGAACAACTTGAAGAACTCAGAAATGTTTTGCTTACTATTACAGGTTTATTATAAAGAATACAACTCAGGAAGAGTCAAATTGAAGAGATCCATAGGGCAAACTGTAGGCAAAAGGCTGTGGAGCTTTCATGCCTTCTCTGAGTATACCACACTCCTAGCACTTCAATGTACACAACATCCCAGGTGCTTTCTGAACCCCATTATTTAAGGTTTCCATGGAAACTTCATTACAGAAGATTGATTTGTTAAATCAGAAGCCATTTGATTCTGATTGAACTCAACCTGTAGCCCCTCTCCCTTCTCCAAAGGTCAGAGGGGATGGAGCTGAAGGTACCAAACTTATAATCACATGGTTTTCTCTTTCTGGTGACCAAGTTCCATTTTGAAGTTCTCTAGGAATCCTTAACCTTCTTGTGAGTTTATTAACATATGTAAGACACTGTTATGAATCCAAAGATTCCAAGGGTTCTAGGAGCTGTATGCCAGGAACCAAAGACACAAACCAAAAATAAATTTTTAAAGTATACTACAACATTCATAAAACGCTTTATCCAAAACAACACAATACACATTTTCAAGTTCACATGGCATATTCATTATTATAAACCACATTCTGGACCATAAATCAATAACAAAGTGTTGGGAAAATCTCAAAATAGTGGATATTAAACAAAACACTCCAAAATTACAAATGAGTAAAACAGAAATGTCAAAAGAAATATTAAAATATTTGAATGAAATAAAAATATATTATTAAAATTTTGGGGATTCAACAAAAATAGTGCTTAGAGGAAAATTTAGATCACCGAATAGAAGAAAAGTAGAAAGGTCTAAAAATCAACAATCTAAACTTCCAACTTAGAAAACTAGAAAATGAAGAGCAAATTAATTCCAAAGTAGTGCCTCATGCATTTGGAAATAGCAAAATTGTGCATAAAGATCAACACTGCAAGCTTTCATTCAAGAAAAAACACAGGAATTCACCTGAAAAGGGAAGGACATTTCAGATCTCAGGAAAGAGCAGGTTGGCAAGCAGCCGGTGGGACGACGATGTTTAGCTGCTAAAACTGAGTGAGGGGGCAGGCAGAGCAAGATGGCTAAATAGAAGGCTCCATTGATCATCACTCATGCAGTATCTACAAAAGAAAAGCACCTTCATAAGGACCAAAAAATTAGATGAGTAATCACAGTACCTGGTTTTAACATCATATTAAGTAAACAGGCACTGAAGAGGGTAGAAAAGAAAGTCTTGAATCACAGGCTGGGCTTGGTGACTGACACCTATAATCCCAGCAATTTGGGAGGCCAAGGCAGGTGGATCACAAGGTCGAGGGATCAAGACCATCCTGGTCAACATGGTGAAACCCTGTCTCTACCAAAAATACAAAAATTAGCTGGGCATGGTGGCGCAGCCTGTAGTCCCAGCTACTCGGGAGGCCGAGGCCGGAGAATTGCTTGAATCCAGGAGGCGAAGGTTGCTGTGAGCCGAGATTGCGCCGTTGCACTCCAGCCTGGGTAACAAGAGTGAAACTCCATATCAAAAAAAAAAAAAAGTCTTGAATCACTTATGCTACCCTTCCTCATACCCCAGCAGCTGTTGTGTGGTGTGGAGACAGAATCTATGCACTGGGGGAAGGGAGAGTGAGCGCAGTGATTGTGGAATATTACATTGAAATTCACTGCAGAAAACAAGATGAAGCAGAACTCAGCCAGTGCCCACCAAGGGAGAATTTGGTCCAGCCCTTGGAAGGCAAATTGCCAATCTCAGCAGTTGAAAACTTAGTTTTGGCAAGCCCTCCCACTGTGGGCTTAAGTGCTCCCAGGTCCTAAATAAACTATGGTTCACTCAAGTTTATTTAATGAAATACAGTCTAGGCCACTGGGGCTGCAATTTATGGGCAAATCCTGGTGCTGTGCTGAGCTCAGAACCAGTGGACTTGGGGGCACATCACTTAATGAGATACCAGCTGGTATGGACAAGGTAGTGCTTGCTTCACTTTTCCAAACCTGTACAATGCAGCTTACAGCTCCAGAAGAAACTTTTTCCTTCTGCTTGGTGGAGAGTCAAGAGGACTTTGCCTTGCAACTTGGATACAAGCTCAGGCACAGTAGAATAGGGCACCAGGAAAAGTCATGAGGCCCTAGCTCCAGGATAACATATCTAAACACACTCTGGGTCAGAAGGGAACTCTCTGCCTCAAGGGGAAGGACTCATACATGACAGAATTCATCACCTGCTGACTAAAGAGCATTTTGTGCTTGAATAATAAGCAGTGATACCCAGGCAGTACTTACCTCAGGCCTTGGGTAAGACTCAGAACTACACTGGCTTCAGATGTGACCCAGCACATTACCAGCCATGGTGGCTATGGGGAGACTCCTTCCTAAGGAAAAGAGAGGAAAGAGTAAAAATGTGTCTCCTGTAGCTTGAGTACTATCTCAGCCACAGTAGGATAGACCAAAAATCAGCCTCCTGAGGTTCCCACCACTGCCCTGAAGAAAAAGACTCATGACTGGCAGCATTTGCCACAAGCTGACAAAAGAGCTCTTGGGTCTTGAGTAAATATTGCTGGTGGTCACAGGCAATACCCATTTGGGGCACTGGTGCCCATGGAGAGAAGCACTTCTGCTTGACACAAAGAGAGAAAAGAGTGGGAAAGACTTGTGGCTTGTATGTCAGTTCAGTTGCAATAGAATAAAGAATCAGGTAGATTTCTAAGGTTTCCAAATCTAGGACCTGGACCCTGACAGCATCTATGGCCCCACCCAGGGCTGGGAGGAATGACACAGCCTGGCTGGATTTCCCACATGCTCATTGTAAAGGTTTTGGAGGTGATGAGTGAACCATATGTGGTAACCAGGCAGTAGTCACTGTGGACATTGGTTGAAACTCAGTGTCACACGGTTTTCAGGTCTCACCCAGCACATTTCCAGTCGTGGTGGCCAAAGTGGGGCTTCTGTCACCTTTCCCCAGCTTCAGACAGCTCAGTAAAAAGAGAGCGAGAGAGAGACAGACAAGGTGAGGGGGACACTCCATTTGTTTGGGGAAAATTAAGGGAAAAGGACAAGAGTTCACATAGAAATCCAAGGAGTTCTTCCAGATTTTATCCAAGACAACCAAAATGGTATACCTCTATGAGTCTTCAAGTACCACAACATTACTGGGCTTAGGTTAACCCCTAAAGCAGATACAACTGAAGTGAGAAAAGACTCACTTCAGTTACACCACCCAAGGTACCTTTGAATACCTAAAAAGCCTTCCCAAAATGATAGGTTCAAACAAGCCCACACTGTGAGGGCTAAAATAAATGCCTAACTCTTTAATGCCCAGTTAGAGAAACATCCAGAAGTATCAAGACCATTCAAGAAAATACAACTTCATCAAGTGAACAAGAGAAGGTACCAGGGACCAATCTCAGAGAAATAGACATATGTGAACTTTCAGACAGAGAATTCAAAGTAGTTATTTTGAGGAAGCTTATCAAAATTCAAGATAACACAGAGAAGGAAGTCAGAACCCTATCAGATAAATTTAATAAAAAGATGGAAAAGATTAAAAACACTCAAACACAAATTTTGGAAATGAAAAAGGCAACTGACATACTGAAGAATGCATCAAAGTCTCTTAAATGCATAAATGATCAAGCAGAATTAAAAATTAGTGAGCCTGAAGACAGTATTAGAAAATACAAAGTTAGAGAAAACAAAAATGGAAGAATAAAAAAACCGTGCTTACAAGATCTACAAAATAGTATCAAAAGGGCAAATCTTTCACATTATTGGCCTTAGAAAGGTCATAGAAAGATTATGATAAGAAGTTTATTGAAATGAGTATTAATAGAGAACTCCCCAAACGTACAGGAAGATATTAAAATCTAAGAACGAGATGGTTATAGAACACCAAGCAGATATAATGCAAATAAGAATACCTCAAGTAATTTATTTTATTTAAATATTTTTTTGTTTTCTTTCTTTTTCTTTCTTTCTTTCTTTATTCTTTCTTCTTTCTTTCTCTTTCTTTCTTTCTTTCTTTCTTTCTTTCTTTCTTTCTTTCTTTCTTTCTTTCTTTCTTTCTTTCTTTCTTTCTTTCTTTCTTTCTTATTATACTTTAAGTTCTGGGGTACAGGTGCAGAGCCTGCAGGTTTGTTACATAGGTACACTTGTGCCAAGGTGGTTTACTGCATCCATCACCCCGTCATCTACATTAGCTATTTCTCCTAATGCTATCCCCCCCTATCCGCCCACACATAGCTGTCCCTCCCCTACCTTCCCACCCACAGACAGGCCCCAGTGTGTGATGTTCCCCTTCCTGTGTCCACATGTTGTTATTGTTCAACAACCACTTATGAGTGAGAACAGGAGGTGTTTAGTTTTCTGTTCTTGTGTCAGCTTGCTGAGAATGATGGTTTCCAGCTTTATCCATGTCCCTGCTAAGGACATGAACTCATTCTTTTTTTTTTTTCTTTTTATTGCATTTT
>PVKP010019870.1:0-41655 GCA_004027715.1 Plecturocebus donacophilus | reverse complement strand
AAGGAACCTACAATAACCTTCTAGAACCAAGAAAGGAATTTAGTAAGGTTGTTAGATAGAAGCTGATTATGCAAAAGTCAATTATATTTGCACATATTAGCAATTTGATTTTTAATAGACTCAAAACATGGAATACTTAGGGTGACATCTATCAAAATATGTACAAGGCCTGTAAACTTTTATGAAAATTAGACCTCAATAATTGAAGAAATATACTGATGGATTAGAAGACTCTGTATTGTTAAGACATTAGTTTTTCCCAAGTTGATCCATATATTTAAACTTATGCCAATCAAAATTTGCAGGTGTTTTGGAAGAAATGTTCAAATGGATTCCAAAATATGCATATTTGTGCAAAGGAAGAACTGTGACTCTTACATTGCTGGTGGGAATGCAAAATGGTAAAAGTACTTTGAAAAACAGTTTGAGAGATTTATACAAGGATCCATTTATAACACAACCCAGTAATTACACTCCAAGATATTTACCCAAGAGAAATGAAACTATATATTTATACAAATGCTTGCATGTGAATACAAACATCTTTATTCATAATAGCTCAGACTGAAATTAACTCAAATGTCTGTGACAGGTGAATGGATAAACAAATTTTGTTTGTATTCATGCTACAGAATACTCCTCAGTCAAAAAAGAATGAACTTCTGAGAAATGCAATAATATGGAAGAATCTCAAAAACATGCTGACTGAAAGAAGCCAGACACAAAAGAGCACATATTGTATTACTCAACTTCTATAACATTCTAGAAAAAGGAAATTAGGGCAATACTGACAGAAAACAAGTCAGTTTTAGGGCTAGTGATGGGATTGAGATTGACTGTAATTGGTCATAAAGGAACTTTTCAAATTGATGTATTCTATACCTTAATTGTGGTGGTAGTTACAAGGGTATATTTGTCAAAACTTATTGAATAGTATATGATATGATTTGGATCTGTGTCCCTGCCCAAATCTCATGTCAAATTGTAATCCCCAGGGTTGGAGGTGGGAACTGGTGGGAGGTGATTGGATCATGGGGATGTACTTCTCATGAATGGTTTAGCACTGTCCCCTGGGTGCTGTTCTCATGATAATGAGTGAATTCTTGCAAGACCTGGTTGTTTAAAGGTGTATAGTGATGGCCAGGTGCGGTGGCTCATATCCCAGCACTTTGGGAGGCTGAGGCGGGCAGATCACCTGAGGTCAGGAATTTGAGACCAGCCTGGCCAACATGGTGAAACCTCATCTCTACTAAAAATACAGAAATGTTAGCCAGACATGATCGTGGGTGCCTGTAATTCCAGCTACTTGGGAGGCTGAGGCAGGAGAATCTCTTGAACCCAGGAGGCTGAGGTTGCAGTAAGCCACGACCATGCCATTGCACTCTGGTCTGGACAACAAGAACAAAACTCGATCGCAAAAAAAAGAAAAAAGTGTGTAGTGCCTCTCCCCCTTGCTCTCTCCCTCTTGCTCCTGTTTCTGCCACATAAGACTCCCACTACCTCTTTGTTTTATGCCATAATTGGAACCTTCCTGAGACCTCCCCAGATGCAGAAGCCACTATGCTTCCCGTATGGCCTGCAGAATGGTAAACCAATTCAACTCTTTTCTTTATAAATTACCCAGTCTCAGGTATTTCTTTATAGCAATGCAAGAATGGGCTAATGCAGTATACTAAAAATTGGATCTTGTTGTATATAAATCATACAAATATAAATTTGATTAAGAATAATTAAATGTGAATATCTTTTGAAACAATAATTCTAATTCTTAGAATTTATTATAATTGGACAATTGTGAAAAAATATATGAACAATAATATTTATTGTTGTAGCTTTTATAATTCCTACAAATAAGATAATCACATAACATAAATTTACTATTTCAGCAAATTTTAAGTATACAGTTAATTAGGTGCAGTCACATACCACATAATGGCATTTCACATATGGCAGCCACATATACCAATGGTGGTTCTGTAAGATTATATTGGAGGTGAAAAATTCCTTTCACTTAGTAATGTAGCTGTTAAAACAGTGTAGCACAATGCATATTCTTTTTAAGTTGAGATGTGTTTAGATACACCATATACATACATATATGTTACATATATTTTACCACAATAAAATATTAGAAATTAATACAATGAAAATGATTTTAAAAAACAAGTAGAACTAGCTTGATTTTACTGGTTATAAATATAACAAATGCTCCCAATTTTTAAAAACAAAAACAATCAGTACAAAAGCATTAAAAGAAAAAAGTGACATTTCTATGAGTTAGCACACAGATACTACGATGATTCATTTTATCAATTTGGTGGTGCCCAGATATTTTATGAAATATTATTTTGGATGTTTCTGTGAGGGTGCTTTTGGATGAGATTTACATTGAAATTTGTGGATTTTGAGTAGGGCAAATTTTCCTCCACTCTGTGGGTGGGCATTACCTAGTCAAATGCCTCAGTATAATGAAAAGCTGAATAGAGCAAAAAGGGAGTTCTCCAGTAAAGTGCCTTCAGACTTCATATGCAGCATTAGCGCTTCCTGGTTCTATAGCAGACTGCCTTTGGACTCAAACTGTGACTCTGTTCTGAGTCTCCAGCTTGCTGGTATCCCCCATTAGATTTTGGACTCACAAAGCCTCCACAATCTGATGAGGTAATTCCTTAAAATAAATAAACAACATAAATAACCCATCATACATCCTAGTGTTTCTGTTTCTCTGGAGAATACTGACTAATTGTGTTACAATTGCCGACAGCATTCAGTACAATAACGTTATACAGATTGACATACAGCCTAGGAGCAGAAGACTATACTATATAGCCTATGGTCTATTAGGCTGTACCATGTAGGTTTGTGTAAGTACACTCCATGATAGTTGCACAATGATGAAATTGCCTAATGACATATTTCTCAGAATGTGTCTTTAAGAGACACATGACTGTATATTCACATTATTGTGTAACCATTACCACCATCCATTAAGGAACTTTTTAATTTTTCCAAACTGAGTACATTTGTTTTTGGTGTGGCATTAAGCAGGTAAAGGACATACATGTAAAATGCCAGGATCTGACTTTTAAGGTGAAGGTCACATGTGAATGATTTAGATTGAGTTTTAGAGATACTATCTGCTTATACTGAAGCTCACCTATCCTCTAACCTCTGTTTAAAGTTAGCTAGTCCCTTGACGTTATGTATAATATTCTAGAAAAAAAACCTGGGAGCCAGAATTAGGTTTTATTAGGGGTTAACAGTTATTTCTTATTCCTGCTGTTTTCTTTCATATGAAAGAAACTATTAACATAAACTTAGCCTCTTTCTGCTATTTTATTCACTTTTTCCCAGGAAAGAAGTTACTTTCTCATTTAATTGGTGAATTTGGGAGAAGAGCTTCTCCCTGTCTTTTTGAGATCTGCCTGACTGCAGAACCTACATATTCTGCTCTTTTCTTATTTGATACAAACCCTCATCTACTGGTCAAATCTGTGTTTTTCAGTTTAATTATGAAGTTCAGATTTGAAAACTAGTTTTGCAGCATTTTTAAATCATGTTCTCCAATATCAGCTTTAGTAGTTATAAAGCTTACATTTACATTTTGCTTTTCTGCTGTCTGACCTCTACTATCCATCTCTCAGTTGGTTCTGGCTGCTTGCGGAGAACTGAGAGTGTTATATATCTGTCTCCTCAGATCCTAAAGATTACCTAGATGGATTTCCATTGTAAGATGGTAGTTCCACCCTCCTTTTCTCCAGCCCTGTAGGTACACGTGGCCAAATATCTGCTGAAAGTAGATGTACCACCAGAATGCTGTGAGCCCTGGCCCCCTTCTTCAGGAGCCACCAAACCTTGGTAAAGGGAAGAGCATACCATCACCTTTCCTGGGTGAGCTCCTTTGTGAATATTTATAACTATTCAAGGCAAAGACCAGGGCATGGGCGCTTCTTCTGGAACTTTAACCCTTCTCTATACATAAGAACAGATTTTCCCAGCATCAGGATGCTTTCACTAGCCCTGTCCTCATTTTGTAGAAAGTAGAACTGAAGCATAGAGAAAGCAAAGCTATATATTTGCTCACATTAAAAAAGTTTTCTTTCCATTTTGCCTATAAAACTCCACTTTTATGATTATAAGTAAAAATTATGTACATTTCAGTGCAGTCTTCTTCAAGATTTATCTTGAATACAATTGTTGGAATATGAATTGGGCAGTTTACAAATAAAGATGTCACCTAATCAAAGCATTCAAAATCAAGGTCCCAATATGAAAATCCTACATTCATGTATAACCTATTTGACTACCCTGCTTTTCTCAAATGGGTTAGATGGATTTTAAAAAATTTTACATCTGCATCATTATGTGCATTCAAAACATCTTGCTAAATCTTGTAAGTAGACATCTAGTTTTACTAGTCCGCTACATTTTTTTTAGCAACCTACATTCCAATGAAAATGTCCCCAGGTACTAAAAATGAAAATTGGTGTTATCCAGTTATCCAACACAAATCATTTACATTAAGAAATCAGTGGGTGGCTATTGGCAAGGCAGTACATAGATTTAAAAGGGAAAACAAAAATACCAATTTTGGTATTATTAGTAATTGAGATGGATATTACATGCTTTGGGAACAATGTTTGTATTACATGTCAAATCCCATTACAAAATATGTCATTATAATTGAAAGATTCATAGCAAAAAGGATGTCCACACCCTTGGCCAGTGGCCCATGTATTTCAAGCAACATTCAATACAAAACAGAGACATTTCCACTGTCTTTGGAATTCACTAATATATCTGGCTTGTATTGCCATACACTTCCTGCCAAAGGATTCACATCTAGTGTACACTTTCTTTGCACTGATCCTAGAACTACATTCTTTATGATCCCTTTTGACATTCCCTTGAATTCCCTCTTCACATTCCTGCTAGGCTCTTGAACTAGACCATAGTTTTTATTTCTAACAAAGTTTTCAAAATGGGTGAAAAATATTTAAGGCAAGCCAGGAATTCTCTAAGAGCTTTGGTGAGATCTAATTATTCCAGATGATAAAACATTGCCTTCAAATACATGTCAGGATTGAGTAGTATAATCTGCTGATATCTAAGGAATGCAACTCTGCAATCACTTTGGTCTTTGGGCTTTCAAGGGGATTGATTTAGATAGGCAAGTGTTCCAGTGCTGAATCAGAATCCAATTTTAATGACAATTTCAGCGTCTCTGGGAAAAAACAGAGCCAAGGTATGGAACAAATGTTCAACTGAACACATCCCCAGTACAAGAAGTAGCATGTAAACATCTCCTGGGAACAAAATGTTCTCAATCAAGCGATTTTACATACAAAAGTTGTCACCTAATTTGTAAAGTGCCACAGCTAGAATAGGAGGAGTTAGATCTGAAAGAGAAAGTACTCACTGGCATTCAGATGGACAGAGTAAGAAAACACTTGAATGACCTCTAAAAAGTTTGATTAGAGAGAACATCTGAAGCACAAATGTTGCTTCACTTCTGATATAATGAGGACCTTGGGAAGTTGCAAGTAGAAATGTTGTGTCACTTCTGATATAACGGGGACTTTGGGAATTTGCAATTCTACTGATTTATCAGAGGCCAGCTAAAACGCTCACCATGAATCTCAAAGTCAAGTATGCACATCCAACATCCAAAGTTCCTTATTTTACTCCCAGAGGCTTTCTAGACTGACCACTGACAGCTCTCAAGAGACAGAAGGGAAATAACAGCTTCTGTTCTAAGAATTTGTCTACTTTTTTGTCAACAAAAATCTTAGGGAGATTCTTCTTATTTACCAACTTGTTCAGTTCAAATTAAAGTTTTCTTCTTTCAATGGCACTTAGTGTGACTTCTTTGGACAGTTGCTCTGCTTTTATTTTTCTTGCTTGTACTTTCCAAACTTCCAATGTAGCCACTAAACATTCAGGGCATTAGGCCATTCTTTAGGCCTCTCATTGCACAAAAGGGCTTCCATACAATAGTTCACATGCCAAAGAAGGTAAATCATGTCCTACATATTACAATTGGTTTTAGAGTTGTTTAGGGATTGTCTGTGGTTTATAAAACGTATTTGTGTATAGATCCTCATTTAAAAAACATCTTCCCTTATACATATTTATATTAATCAAATAGGTCTTTGTACTACTTACTACACAAAGATTTCAGTATATAAATATCCGGCGGCTGAGGATGGATGCACAATCTAATGCAGTAGCTACCAGTTCCACTAGTAGCTTGTTAAATCTAAATTAATTAAAATTAAATAAAATTAAAAATTAATTCATCGATCACACTAGCCACTTTTCAAGTCCTCATTTGCCCCATGTGGCTAGCAACTACCATGTTGGACAGAGCAGACAGAGAACATTTTCATCATCCTAGAAAAGTCTACCAGACAGTGCTGTCTTAGAGCATTGTATACAAGATTACTATAATTTTTGCTTTTTTTTTTAAAGGAGAGAGAACAGAACCCACATTATAGTGTTGGATTTTTATGTTCCCAAGGGCAAGAGATATGGGTCCCAACTGCCAAAATTCTAGACAATCAACAGGAAATCCTGGTACAATCATGTGAGTTTTACTCTGCATTATTCATCTTATTTTACAGTTCAGAAAACACCAACAGTCATAGGACTTGTCCCACCATCTGCACAAGGCTGGTGAGTGGCTCAGGTAGAATGAAAACTGACAACCCAGACCACTTAATCTGTGGAGAGTCCAGGGGCCAGATGCAATGAGGATATGCACGGCAAGGAAGACGATCGCAAACCAGCCTCTGGAAAACCCATCCATACACCCTGCAAGTTCTCTTTTTACAGACTGAAAAGAGTGTGTTTGTTTGGTTTTCTATATAAATTTTCCTTGGAACTGAGGGTTTATTCACTTCATTACCTCCAGCAGACTTATGGTGGCTATAGAATTTATCAACAAATTACTTAATACGGAAACTTGGCAATGTAGAAAATGATTTTACATTTTTAAACTTGAACAAGGATATTCAGACACCAGAAAAGACTAATTAGTTTAACCCTTGGTAACAGAATACCTGACTTGATTAGGAATTGAGCATGGGTGTAGCAATGCTTAGGTATACTGACTCACAAGAGCAGAGCCCATTGTTAAAATTTCAGGAATTCTGCAAACTGGTTGATGCCATAGAGTCTTTGTTAAAAATTTAATTATGTAGACTCATAATTAAATAAAATACATCAAAAACAAAGCTAAAATACTTAAGTTATTTCCTCATGATGTCCTACATTTTATTATCTACACTTTGAGGTTATTTACTTTTACTATATCTGCTCAATGAAAATACTATGTAATGATGTGCCACTGCACATCTTTTCCCAACTCCACATTCAAGGATGTCATGTTAGTAGATTGAAACTGGCTATAGTTCGTGTATTTACACCACGGAAATCAGCAAACACTAAAAATCATGGCTGAATTTATTGCTTCTTGATTGATTAGACTTAAGAAAGTGATGGAGAAAATGTTTATAGTGCAGATTAAGTCTTAAAATGTGTTGTATCTGTTGCATTGTGAATAGTACAAAGAATTGACAAAATGTTAGTATGTAAAAGCTATTATCTCATTTATAAAAGAAATTACATCATTGATAAACACTGAAGTTCCTAGATCTACATACATTGTTTTCTCAAGAGTCAGTTGTTAAACATTTACTGGCACACAACTCAACTAGGAATGCTTTGATTTTTAATAGGCTCTCAAATTAATTTTTGTAATTTTATGTATGTAGAGTACCTAATTTGGTAGAATGATTTGGTGTCACTGAAGCCTGAAGATTGGACCAATGATTACCTTAGAGGGTGACAATGATATAACAGAATTTTTGAAATGTAATTATAATGCCTGGGAGACTTATTTTATCCACAGTGTAGCTGCATACATATAAGAAAAGAAAAAAAATAATTCTTAAGACCACGATTTTCTTTTAAGTGAAGTGTGTCTTGTTAAAGAAATGGATCTATGAATCTGATGAACAGGATTAGATATGCAAGTATGGACCTGAAATTGAATGAGAGGAAAAGATTGAGTGCTAAATCCCCCTATAAAAAATCGAAATATAAGGCCTTGTGTTTGATAACAGTCCTTAATACGGGAAGGCATAATGTAATAGGGATGCCAAAGAAGTCAATGCAATATTTAGTGTGACTTTAATGATAAGAAAAAAGTAAGTGGATATAGCCAAGACTTATAATAAGAGGAAAGTTCAGTGTTTAAGATGATATAATCTCACTTCATGCCACTTAACCTGAGTGCTCCTCGAAGCTTAATGTGCATATAAACTGAATACCAATTCTGTAGGCTTGACATAATACCTGAGGTTTTGCATGTTTAACAAACTCACAGACAATGCTGATTCTGCTGGTCTGTGGGTCACATGCTGCATAGCAAGGACCTTCTACATCTACATATGCAAATCAACATATGCAGAGGTTTAATGTATGTGTCTGTTGCTGTTGTGTTTGGTAGAATTGACAGGAAGGGACTAAGGGACACAGTCCTTTATGGATGACATAATGTGGACTAGGGAGTAACCTGCACAGGATGGTCAGAAAACTCTCTAAACTCAGCTAATTTAAAAGAAACAGGAGCTGAGACTCAGACATCCATACTACTACTACTCTCTTGGAAATTCAAGGTGGGATACTAGACTTCAATGTGATATGGGCTGAGGTACTGAATTTATGTCACTAAAGGAGTGGGAAGACCTAGATAACATATGGGTTACAGAGATCCTTTTGAACAGTATTCATGCTCTGTGTTTCTCCTTCTCTATGTTAATGATAGTGTCATTTTTTTTCAATCTGGAGTATCATCCTTAGCCTTTTTTCTGACTCCTGGCATCATCTGCATGCATGGAGACCCAGTTTAAATGTTCACTTTGCTCTCTAAGCACTTAGAGAAAGTAACAACAGATGTAGAACTTCAGAAGGCATCTCTAATTCTTCCTCATCTTTGCGTAGCATGATTTTTTTATTTTTTAAAAAAAGTAGTAAATGTAGGGGAAGTTGAAATGGTGTGTAGGTGGGTCATTTTAGTTATAGGTAATTTTACTGGTTCTACTTAAAAATAAATTTGCTGAGGAGATTTAAATGTATAAGCCTTAAATATTGAAGTGAAGTCAATGACTGCTTGACATTTATATCCTTACTTCACTCTTAAATGAGATAGTCAGCTCGTTAACTTAAAACATTCTTTTGTGGAGAAAGAACTTCTCTTTAACTTATTTTTCTGACATTAATTTAGTAAATTATTTGTAGATATAGCGATAAACAGTCAGGAGCAACATTTGGGTGAAGCTTTGACCTTGTTTGTATTCCTATCAAGGTAACAAGTAAGACTAGGCTCCATACACAATTAGTTCAGCGGTGAATAAAGATAGTCACATGTTCAGGGTTGTGGGAATATGGAGTGGGTGTGAGTAGAAGGAGTACTCGACACACAGTAAAAATGCTGAAAATCTAGCACTGGCTTCAGCAGTGAGACAATTCGGAAAATTTTACTTGTTTCATCTCCTTTTTCTAAATCTCTTTTGTGATCAACCATAGGACCAAAGAATTTCTCAAATCACCAAGAGCCCTCAAGGTTACTTAACTTTGGGACCCGATGGAATCCCCCAGAACGGCTATAACTTCTCTGAGTTTACATAATCTTGAATCCAACACATTTTTGTAATTTTGAGACAGTGCCTTTGGTTCTCAATTTCTCTTATCTTGTCATTTTCTTAAAACTTTCCCCTGTGTACCCACAACGCTTTACTCTTGTCTGGGCTCAGTTCTATCAGCATCACTATTTTTGTTCCATTTATTGCAATAAAGTGGGTGCCTCAGTTCCCTGTATTTGAAACAAATGCTACATAAAGACATCTCTCATTTTCTTAGCAGTCCTATAAGCTAGAATAACCTGCCTTTGTCCTGGTAATAATACTATAGGAAAACTAAGAATAATTTATTAAAGATCAGAAATAATTCTTACCCTTCAGAATAAACTGAGGTTCCTCCTGAGTCTAGCCTACCAAAATCAAGCCCGAGTGAATTACAGTGTTTTTTTTTCTTTTTTGACGCCTTTCTACCTTCCCACAAGGATGCATTTATCAAACATGTGGTTTCCTTATGCTGTCTTTTGCTTTGACATGCTGAAGTTATCGTCTGTGCCTCAAATTGCTCTCCTTCTTTTCCATTTCTCCCAAATATCTGTTTTAACACTGGTCCAATCAAAAGATCTGCTAAAACAATTCACAATATGGCATTGATGACTTTGTTCCTGTCAAGAAAGTTTACACCTTCAGGGCTCTTTCCTTTATTGAAAACAAATGAACGCATATTAGAATTATCAAGGGACTGGTTACCATTCTGAAAGTCCAAATCAAACCTTCATTCCTCCTGTAGCTAAGGGTGGCCCCTGGTCCAAATGGCAAGGGCAGCCAGTGTTCAATAGGACACAGGATCTGAAAGGTGTGCATGACGGCCCCAACGAGGCTGCTCTTCAAGCTAACCAGCATTGTTTCTTTAGTTTCAGGCATATGGTAGACTCTCCTGGTACCCATTCAGATCCCATTTACATGTTTCCATATCCATTCCTCAGCTATGATAACTGCTAGTTCCTAATGACTCACAGCAGCCTCCTTCTCTAGAGTTACTCTCAACCTAATGGGAGCTGCTTTACCTTGGACATTAGGCCCCTGAGAATAGGAGGTGGGTAGGGACAAACTCCCTCCCTCGAGGTAGTAAAAAACCTGTGATTCATCTATACTCCAGAATTCCTTATAAATCAAATGAAGCTGGTCTCCAGATGAGACTACATCTTTGTTTAGTTTTATTAAGCCCTTTACTATCCTACCTCTTTTACTTCCTTTCTCCCGAAAGTAGTATCTCAATAAATCATTCATAGAAGAATTTCTATCTCAGGCTCTGCTTGTAGGACACTGGTACTGGGAATGGTCGTAAGAAAGAAACACTATAGATGGGATTCTGGAGTTGAATTATTCACTGACCAGATGGCATTACATCCTGGGTTGGTGGAGTCCTGATAGTTCCTGGCCAAGATGTTCACCCGTGGTGAGTTGGCAGGGGGTGTAGATGAAAGGAGAGACACTGACTGATCGAATGTCTCTGGCATTTCAAAGGGGCATGGCAAATAGTAACTCTATAGGCCATGGAATTGTTTTGCTGTTGCTAAATGTTGTAGATCTACAGATCATGATAACCTCAGATCTATTAATTCATAGTCTGATGTAAATATGAGTCAGAGGGCCTCCTTGGGAGCATTTAAAGAAATCCCAATTTCTGTAAATGGAGGGCAGACAAAACTGATGGCTTGAAACAGAGCTTAATTGGAAGAGGCAGAAAATGTTGGAGAAAGTTGAATTCTCAACCTAGGGAAGTTTCCTAAGCCAAAGTCAGAGTTCTGATATGGAACTGAAAGCCCGAGATGGGAATATCTGGGCAGCTTCACATGAGCATCTTGAAACCCCAGACTTCCCAGAACTCTCCATGTCTTCAGAATTGACGACTTTTCTTGGAAGATAAAATTCCCTTTTCCCTGTATGAAGACCATGTAGAGTTCTCAGAGCAGACAGGAACTCTTTAGGAAAATGCTTGGCTTCCTCAAGAACTGTTCCTACTTCTCCTTTTGCTCACCAGACCCATAACTTGGGTCAGATTTCAGCAAAATTAACTGGAAAATGCTAGACTGCTGAAGGAGAAGTGGTATTAAATACGAAAACAGCAGCTGGACCTAGTTAACACGTACTGACAGGAACAAGGGCATAGGGTTTGGGAATCCTGAAGATGCCAGCTCAGTGAGGGAGTAACATCAAACTGGAGAAGGAATAGAGTGTTGAAATGGGGGCACCATTCTGTGACCCAGGATTTAACATTTTGGTAAAGAGCCAAGAGGCAGTTTTAATGCATTACCAGGATGGTAGTTGAAAGATTGGGAAAAGTAATGCCCTTCATCAAATGACAGCAAACTTTCTCTGTAATGGGCCAGATAATAAATATTTTAGGCTTTGAAGGTCATTGGCCAATATGTAGACAAATGGATGTGGCCAATAAATTGAGCCTTTCAATAAACTTTCCTTACCAAAAAAGGAAAGCGGCTGGATCTGGCTTGAGGGCCATGGTTTGCCAAACACTATTCTATATTAAATGAAGTAGAGCTGCCAAAACTTCTGTGGCAGACTGTGAAGAAAGGTATTAAAAATTTGGGGAAGCGGCCATGCTAAGTTGGGCTACTAAATAAGGCTGAAAACGCCACCCTTTGACTATATTCTTTGAAAGGTCTTGGGGAGAATTTATTTATCAAAGCAGTAAGAAATGTGCTGGTGAAGAAGAACTAGTAATCTCAGAGAAGCTTAGAGGTGGCTATCCTCTGTACACTGGGCCTCAGTAGGAGACAGTGCTGCTGCAGACATGGGAATTAGGATCCAGAAATAGCCAAGTGGCTGCACTTAACGGAGAGAAGCAAGCCAATCATAAGTATCATAATGAGCTGAAGCTTGGAATGGAAGCTGGGCAATGTCCCTAGGGGCAAGATAGAGGGGCAGCCAACAATGGTGTTGCTTAATGTGCGTGCACAATAAAAATCTAAACGTGTGAGCGGAAAGCAGAGGGCAGCTACCCCAATGGAAACTCATGCTCTCTTGTCAAATTTGCATACTGAGGCAATGCTTAGACACAGAACCTGTTGGCTGAAGGCGTGGCCAGATATCCACAAGAAAACACTCAGCGGCCCCACAAGTCATACAGGAAAGATATACTCAATCCTTGTCTCAGAGATCTATGGCCATTTTCTGGGGGAAACTAGGCCCTTTGGAGAGGAACATACCTTAACAGTTTAAAGACTGATGGATTAGGGTCTGAGCTTATCCTGATGCCAAGGGAACAAAAGTTCTTCAATCATCCCCTATTTGACTAGAGGTATATGTGGGTCAGGTAAAAAGATGAAGTCTTGGACCATGTCTATTTCCGTGTGTTTATTGGGTTTAAATGCTTACCTGCTGGTCATTTCTTCTGTTTGTGAACACATAATCTGAATGAACATACTTGGTGGTCAGCAAAAGTTTCATGTTAGCTCCTCAACCTTTAAATAAAAGTTACTGTAGTCAGACAAGCCAGGTAGAAGTACCTGAAATTGCCTCCACTTTGACCAAAAACATAAGTGAACACAACATCACTTTTGAAGAGGTTGGAAGCTTAAAAATTTAAGGAATGCAGGGAGAGGTCATCTTCATCATATCCTCAATTAATTCACTAGTCCTGTTCCTGAAATAAACTGATGGCTATGGCAGAACGATATTAGACTCAAGAAAGCTAATTGCAGTTGTTGTGTCAAATGTGGTATCTTTATGAGAGCAGAGCAGCACCGCCTCCTTCTGTCGTATGAAGCGATGAAGCTGACAATGCATTCTTTTCAACACTCATCAAAATGATGATCAGCAGCAATTCCATGCACATGAGGTAGACAACTGTATACATGTACAGTCTTATGCCAGGGCTATGTTTATTCTCCTGGCTGTCACATTATAAATTGAAGATAGCTGAATCATCTGGATTTTCTGTAGAACATTGCACTATTGATCCATTTTATTAATATCTTGTTGATTAGACCTGATGTGCAGGAAATGGTAAATGTATGCCCTGGTAAGACATCTGTGCTCCTGAGGGAAAGAGATGAGTTCTAAATAAATTCAAGGGTCTGTCACATTAGTGACCTTTTTTACATGTTTCAGTGTTATAAGCCATGCTGGAATATCTTCATTCAATGTAAAGAACAGATCATTGCACCTTACACTTCCTAACACTAAGAAAGAAGCACATTCCTTGGTAGGTCCCTTTGGGTTACGGAGGCAGCATATTCTGACTTGGGGATACTTTTGTGACCCATTTATTACAAGGTGGGACACTGCTAGTTCTGAATGGATCTCAGAGCAGGTCCGGGCTGTGGAGCAAGCAGTGCTGCCACTTGGGCAGATCCTGTGGTAGCAGAGGTTTATCTAGGAGAAAACTACTGCCTGTTCAACATGAAAAAGCTGACTGAAAATAAAAATAAAAAATAAAGATAAAACACTTCATGGAGCCTCTGGAAAGCCACAATAAAAGAACTGCAGTGTCAGGTGCAGTGGCACGTGCCTGTACTCCCAGCTACTCGGGAGGCTGAGGTGGGAGGATCGCTTGAGTCCAGGAGTTCTGAGCTGTAGTGCGCTATGCCGATCGACTGTCCACACTAAGTTCGGTATCAATCTGGTGACCTCCCGGACGCGGGTGACCACCAGGTTGCCTAAGGAGGGGTGAAACGGCCCAGGTCAGAAACGGAGCAGGTCAAAACTCCCGTGCTGATCAGTAGTGGGATCGCGCTTGTGAATAGCCACTGCACTCCAGCCTAGGCAACATAGCGAGACCTTGTCTCTAAAAAAAATTAAAAAAAAAAAAAAAAAAAAAAAAAGAACTGCAGCACAGGGCTCTGGAGCAAGTTTATGTCATCTGCCACAGAGAATTACACTCCATTTGAAAAACATCCTGGCATGCTATTAGACCCTGGTAGAAGGTGAGCATCTAGCATTTATTCATGTGTTAACAAGTTCCCATTCAGCCATATCTTTCCATTATGAGTTGGATGCTGTCAGCCCACCAAGTAATCAGTTTCGGCCCAGATAAAATAGTAGTAGTAGATCCAGGATGGGGCTTGAGATAGTTCAGAGAGTGAAAGTAGGCTGCATGACACTTATTTCCATGTCACATGCTAGTGTTTCACCATTGCCTTTCTCTCAGCACACAGCTATGGTCTCTGGGGCTTCCTTTCCGATTGATGGAAGAGGCAAAAGCCTGAGCTTATTCTTGAATCAGTCATGTTGGTATGTGGGTATAAGCTAATAATGTACTGCTGCTCTACTGCAGTTACATGCAAAGGTAAGACTAAATGACAGTGGTGAGAGAAAACTCTTCAAACGGGCAACTCTTCAGTGAGTGATCTGTTTTAGTCCCTTTGTTGGAAGCGAAAGTGGACTAAGATAAGATATCCCTAGACCCATAGGCAATGGTGAATGGCTTAGTTGGTTGAATATGCATAAACTCATGGACAGTGGTAAATGGTTTAGGTGGTTGGTCAGGAGCTTGGAAGGAACAAGACTGGAAGGTCGATGATAAAGATGTCTGAGGAAGAGGCATGGGGTTGGACCTACAGAAATGAGCACAAAGTGTAAGTAACTTGGTGTAACAATATGTAAGTAATTTTGTTCAGAAGAGGTGCTAAAAAAACAAGTGAGCAAAATAGATGTCAGTTTGCCTGTATCCTCAGCCATCTCAGGGATGGCGCTTTGGGCTTTTGAATGAAGTGGACACAGTGGCTAAGAGGGAGGCTGTGGGTTCTCTCTTTTGCATAGAGTCTGATAAAACTACTGCTGTTACTAATATCCAGTCTATTGCCACCAAGACCAATGGCGAGTCAATACTAACACATCACTTCTCAAGGGGGCAAACAGCTACTTGGGGGCAACTTTTTACTTTGGTTCCCCTTCTGCCCTGAAAGAAAAGTGATTCATTCTGACAAGATTGGCTTGTATACCAGTGAGGGTTGACATTTATTCAAGGGTACATGAAGTATCTAATGTACTGACATGGGATCTCACATGATACTTCCTTGAACAAAGGAACCAGCTTTATTGTGGAACTGGGATGGTGACCACATGATCATGGGATCCACTATTTCTAACACACACTATATCATCCCCAAACCAGTGGGATCACCTCTTTTCAGCTGAGGTACCAACTTGGAGATGGCACTCTGCAAGGATGGGTGCTATCCTGCAGTATGTGGTTTGCACATTAAACCAAAGATCTTTGGCTGTTCTGTCTCTAACAGGTAGAATATAAGAGTTGGAGACCCAAAGGGTGTAGGCAGAAGTGGCTCTACTCAACATCATTCCCACGGACCACTTGGAGACTTTGTGCTTCTCATTCTCGCAACCATAAGCTTTGTTATTGTGGAGGTCCTGGTTCCTGGGGTGAGAGGGACTCTTCCCCTCAAACACACGTTCAGAATCTGAATAAACACTTGTGTGATCATTCTGGGGCTTCCCATGGTAGGAGACCAGCAGGCTAAGAAAATAGTTATCTATTATAGAGTAAGTTACCCCAGTCATCAACAGGTTTAGCTGCTGCTACATAATAGAGACATGGAGAATATTTTTGTCGTTAAGTTGATCCATCTTGGCATCTTTTGGTTTTCCCATGCCACTTTTAGGTGTAAATGCAACCATAGTAAGCCCAGCCCGATAAAGACATGGTCACTAGGGACTCAGACTCCACAGGGATGAGGGCCCACAATGCAAACCACCTAGACCAGCACAAAGGCTGGCTGAAGGAAAGAAAATATGCCCTGGGTGGTGGAGGAGGAGACAATGAATATCAGTTACAACCTTGGAATCAACTGTAGCATTTGGGACTGTAGTCTAATCCATCAGCCTTCACTTTGGAGTTCTCCCAGAATGTTTATGCGGTAGAAATGTTGGAGAATTTGTGCCTGGAAGGAAGGGAGGTAATGTGAGAGTCAGGTGGATCTGAGCAGCATGGAGTGCTGCCCTGACTGCAGTGGTGCTCCTGGTGCCCTTCTCAGATCCACATTAATGAAAGGTATGCTTAACTCTTAGCTGCTGTGAATGCTGATCAGCTGTCTCCTCTGGAGATTTGCCCCCAACCAATGGGAGCCCTCTTCCCAGGGGGATGATTCCCTCCTCAGAAGGCTAACATGGGATACAAAAATATGGCTCCCTTGACTCAAGATGGTACCAATTCTATGGCACAATTCTTGCTCAGGAGCTCCTCATAGGATCAGGCTGAAACTAGTTACCAGCTGCAATTACGTCTTTGCTTAGCTTCCCCTTCCAACCTGGACTTTTGCAATTAGAGCTACAGGTATTACAGGATACAATAACTTGTCAACAGCCAAAATAAAAGAGGATCATTTGCCTTCTTTGCATTCCTTATTCTCTTACTTCTGATGTCATTTTCTAGCAAATTCTTGCACAAGAATCCTAATCACTAGCTCTGTTTCTAGGGAAACTGACTTAGGAAAAGGTATTATACAAAGAAAATTTCCATGAATCTTGTTGGTTAGTAATTCCAAACACAACCAATTACAAAGGATTTTTTGGTAAGGGAAGAATATATGTGTATTTTCACACAGATGGGTATATGTGTATAAATTACAGATATTTTGTTTTTAAAATTTTTTAATATATATTTTATTTTAGATTCAGAGGGTCCATGTGCTTGTTACATGGGTATATTGCATACTGGTGAGGATTGGGCTTCTATTGTATCCATCGCCCAAATAGCAAACATCGCACCTGGTAAGTAGTTTTTCAACCCTCACTCCCTCGTCACTTTTCCCGCTTTTGGAGTCCCCAGTGTTTATTATGTCCATGTGTGCCTATTGTTTAGCCCCACTTATAAGTGAGAACAGTGGTACTTGGTTTTCTGTTTATTTCTGAGTTAGTTCACTTAGGATAATGACCTCCAGTTCCATCAATGTCACTGCAAAGAACATAATTTCACTCATTTTTATGGCTGCGTAGTATTCCATGTTGTATTTATGCCACATTTCTTAATCCAGTAAAGCACTGATGGACATGTAAGTTGGTTCCATGACTTTGCTCTTGTGAATAGTGCTGCAAAGAGCATACAAATACATGTATCCTTGTGATACAATGATTTCTTATCCAATAAAGCACGGATGGACAGGTAGATTGGTTCCATGACTTTGCTATTGTGAATAGTGCTGCAATATGCATACAGACTCATGTGTCTTTGTGATATAATGATTTCTCTGAGTAGATACACAGTATCTACTGAGATTGCTGGATTGAATGATAGTTCTATTTTTGATAGTTCTTTGAGAAATTTCTGTGTTGTTTTCCATAGAAGTTGAACTAATTTACATTCCCACCAACAATGTATAAGTATTCCCATTTCTCCACATCCATGCCAACATCTCTCTTTTTTTTTTTTTTTTTTTTTTTACTTTTTAATAGTAGCTGTTCTGACTGGTATAAGATGATATCTCATTGTGGTTTTAGTTTGCAGTTCTCTGATGTAAATCACAGATATTTTGTATGTTTCAATGGGCAAGTCAACTTCTACTTTTCCCAAATGGTTTGGGAATGTCTGCCTTTTAGCAACCAGGAAAAGCCAAAGTTCAAATACCAAGTGGTGGGTATGCCTGTTTCAGTGACTTGTAGGCACGTGTATCTTCTCTTGGAAAGGAATATAGTTGCATGCATGCATGGGAGTGCCTTGTATGAATGCATGACTCAGTCACATATCTTGGAAAATAACCAGTAGGTACATGGCCTACTGGGCAGAACACAGGTGAAGCAGTTTTGAATTATAAATGTACTTTGGAAAGATCTTACATTAGGCAATATAACAACCTTCAAACTAGGCTTGGGTCTAATTTTTTGGACTTGAATAAAAGTGAACTTTTACAATTAGAGATATACCATTTTAAGATAATTTATAAATAGCTAAAAAGGAGAGTGATAGATCATCTGTGCTGTAGAGATGCATGTATACTTTTAAAGTAATGATGATGAGAGACTATATTTAATGACTTGCAAAAAAACAACACTTAAGAAGGAATAAACAAGATTGATTAGAAGATCTGAATTTGAAAATTGTCCAGAATTTAAAAAAAATTACTTTATTTGAATGCTAGAAGCTTTACTGATGCCACATGTTTAGTTATTGAAATATTCAATAAATGTCAAAGTGAATCTGGCCCAACATTTTAGTACATTTGGTTTAGTTTCATTAACTATTTAATTTTGAAATTGGCTTTATTGGCAGTCTCTCATACACCAAAAATACCTAAAGAAGACTTAGAAAATTCATTTTATCTCATGAAAAACAAAAGTTGTTCAGGCCCTTTTCTACGAATGTGAGGATGTTTTAAATCCCTTGGGGGGATGTACCCATCAAGTTACCTAGAGTGAGGAGCACAATTGAAAAGAATGTCCAAATGGGGCTAATATGGAGTGGAAATAAGAAGACTGCGCAGGAGAGAAGGGGCCCATGAGAGCCGTGTCTGAACATTTGCTCTAGATGGGTAAAAATGTGCAGCATAAATGAATGAGATTCTACTCACTAAATGCCCTACAAATTTCTTTCATTCAGGTCTTTGAAATCCTGTCTCTAACAGCATTCCCTCCAAGTTCAGCTATATGCAGTCACCCTGATATTCCTTCCTACTTGATTACTTCTCACAGACTTCACCAAGAAAATATTGTTCCTGAAGATTTCTGTGGCAGGCTTTTCCATTGCATGGCAGGACAACTCAAATAACACAGGTCCAGTCCTCTGAGTCATTCAGTATTGGTTGGAGGTTTGGAAGCTGGAAAGGTCTGATCTAGGCAGGTAATAAGCTGACATCAAAAGACTCAGCGCACAGGTCTGTTGAAGCACCCGAGAGGAAAGACACTTCTCCTAACCCCAAATGCTCTTTAGAGCCAGCAAATCTGGACTGGAAATCTTTCAATAAGATGACTTCCTGTAAAATGTCTGGTACATCATGTTTCTCATCAGGTCATAAATGCCACGAGAACAGCTTTTCTTGGTGTATTTAAGTTTATCTAGTGCCAGTTTGGGTCTTATCCCAAAGCCAAAAACTGGAGACACTGAGAGAAAAGAAAGTAATGAACCATATTGGAAGAGCCCAGAGAGTTCTGTGCAGATTCTGCTCTAGATGCTGGTGGGTAGTCTTACTTTTGTAAGCTGATCCTCTCATTCCTCTAACAAATGAAGAGTTGTATATAGGTAGTGACTCTGATAGGCATCTGACTGACAGCTGCTACCAGAGCCATCCCTCTGCCGAGAAACAGCTTTTTCAAGTCAACAAGGTTGGAATGCTAATAGAAGAATCCTGATTGGTACATGGAGACTAGACTTGCAAATCCTTAGTCAAGTGTCAACAGACAGCCAAAAAACGTACTGGTTGAAAATTTCATTATCTTCTGGAATGAGAGAAACCACTGGGCTTGTAGTGTGGGACTTGTGGGGATAAAAAGACAAGGCAAGATTGTGAAGGTGAAACATTATTCTGAAAGGGGCAAGGATGGTGGGTCTGGGAATGTGGTGGCTACATACCTCCTTATAACTGTGAGGAGGGCTCTGAGTATGGAAAGGAGGTACATCATTGCTCTGAGTCCCCTGATTTCTAACAAAGTATCCGAATCCAGTTTTGTGGAGATCGGCACCTGTTGGGATTCCCTTTTATTACTTTTACCTTTTTAAGAGTCTTTGAAGTAAATTGAAAAGAACTTAGATGCAAAGGCAGCAAATGCCCTCTAATTGATTAAATGTAGCTCTCATTCATCCATCAGGAATTCCAAGTAAAATGTAAAAATTTTTTTTCATTCTTATTTTTCATATCAAATGAATTCTACTTTTCTCTGTAGCATATTGGAAAATTATTCATTGGTTCAACATTCGTTCAGGGCTTACTCTCAGTTTCTGCGTGCAACAGTCTTTGGGATCACAAATATGAATAAGAAATAGATTCTTGCCCTCAGAGCAGGACTGGCTTCATCGGCAAGCAGCATGTGCAGTCACACAGAGCTCCTTGCTTAGGGGGTCTGATGCTTGGCTTAATGCTCAGATGTTACCGTGTTGAAATTCTTAAAAGATTTTTGAACAAGGGGCCCTATATTTTCATTTTCACCGGGTTTGCAGATTATGCAGCTGGTCCTGGCTCAGAAACCTGTTTGAGAAAAACACATTTCCATGAAAACTACAATAATATCTCATACAGTGTATTTTTTTTAAATACAGAAAGAAAATGGAACAAGTATATAGCAAGTGACATGTTATGAATCCCAGAGGAAGATGTATCTATCTGTGCTTGTGGGAGGTCAAATGTTTTAATTTAGGATGTGTTATTTGAGTGAGAATTTTAGTAGAAATTTACACTTTATAACTGTTTCCATCTTGCCAAGACAATGCAAGGTTGTATTAGTTTGTACTGATTAGGTTAATCTAGCAAAGCCTCTAACACAAAAAGAGATTATAATTTGCTGACCACCTTGACTTCTAATTTGTCACAAACTCTTCTTACTTCCCGTTGTCTGTCCCATCGAGTAAGCATTTGTATTAGGTGGGAGAGGGGTGATATGGTGCAAAGAAGTGTGTGCATGTTTGTAAATGTGCACACAAGCATTTCAGCTGGGGACATGCAGACATTTGCTCATTAATTGTTTTGCTTTGAATTGTCAGTGGATTGAGTTGGTAATAAAGTAAGCATATTTTAGTCATCTCAGGAGACGGGATTATTGATGGGGAAGTGCTAGTGTTAAAAAAAGGTTGAGATTTGGTGCTAATAGAGATCCATACTTGGAGACAGAACTTTAGGATAAGTAGGGATGAAGATAATGAGAAACTGAAAATAAAATTCCCATCTATGCGTCATACCGTAATCCATGTTTTGTATTCTAGTAAGTTTCTTCGGTAAGTTAATAACAATAGTCCTTTGTCTTTTCATCAAGCGTGTGGATTTTTTAAAGGAAATGATTAAAATGTCAGAGTTGAGCACTGGAATACAAAAAATTTCCATCCTCCTCTAATTTTTTTTTGAAGATGCAGGCATACAGATTGTCTTTAATGAATTTTTTAGTGTATTATACCGGCAATTTTCAAAAATTTTTTATCGTAGGAGTTTCCTTTAATTTTGCCCAACATCATCCAATGATCCCTTTTTAAAAGCTCAGTCCCCTTGCTCTTTATTCCCTCCAATAAAAAGAAAAAAAAGAAAAGGAAAGAAGAAGAAAAAAAGCAGCCAACTTATGAAGGAAGAGTAACACTGCCTTTTATTTTGTTTTCAACTATTTTAAGAAGATCGAGTTTTCACCTGACCTGTTAGCTACACATTTAGAATTACGTTTGATAAAAGAAGGGTAGATTGGATTCTGAAAGAATGGCTAACTGTGAAAGAAAGGCAGGGGGCTTCCTTGATAATAATTTAATATAATAAAAATCGTGAAGGGGATATTTCAAACCTAGAGACTTAGGAGAAAAGAGATAAAGTCAGACACATAGAACTATTCAGTTTGGGTAACGCACATCGAGCTATTCAGTTTAAGCATCATCAAATGCTGAAACAATATTTTCAGGTCCAAGTTAAATGAGATGTTTTGCAGAGATAAAAAGTTTTGAGGGAAGAAATATGTTGAAAAAAATTTCCTAAAAATTCAACATAGATAAATCCTACAGAACATTGTTATGTAACACTGGAGCGTGTCTGCAGGGGTAAATTCTTGGAAAATAGAGCAACATGAATAACTCTTACAGATTTGCATATCAGAAAGATGATTAAAGCATGTGTTGATCTGAATAGGCCAGAAGCATCTGTCTCAGTTTCATAGGTAAGCGTGTGCACGTTTGCGGTTTTTTTAGAACCATAGATAAGAGTGTGCATGTTTGTGGTTTGTTTAGAACCAAGGTGCCCAGAGGGTGCAGCATACAGCTGTGGCTCTGCTAACTTCATCTTTATCACCATCGCCGTGATAGACAACCAGGCACCGTACATTCTGGGTTGCTGAGCCCCACAAGTGAGATCCTAATTATTAGCTGCCTGAATGTTTACAGTTTTTTCAGATGACTGAGGTCATCCTGATGACCCAATGTCAACTAGGAAACGAATACTCTTTACCACATTCCTTATCTCCAAAATCTCTAAGGTTTGATGGGGTGGTTGTTTCTTCTCATTACTACCTGTCTCTGCTCTGAATCTCGGCTTATGTGACTGCCATTCTCTCCCTTCTCCACACCACTTGGCTTCCTTCTGGACACCCATTGCCTTGATTGTTTCAACTCCCCAAAGTGCTAATGACACAGGGCTGGGTATGTAGCAGACTTTTACTTTGAGGATATGGATTGAATGTTTATATCTCCCCCAAACTTATATATTGAAAACCCTAATCTCCAGTGTGATGGATTTTGGAAGTGAGGCCTTTGGGAGGTAATAAGTTATGAAGATAATAACTCATGAGCCCTTATGCTGGGATTAGTAGTGTTCTTATAAGAACAGCAAACCACCCTGGCATGTGTGTACCTATGCAACAATCCTGCAAGATCTGCACATGTACCCCAGAATTTAAAGTACAATAAAAATAAATAAATACGTAAAAATAAAAATAAATTTAAAATATTTTTAAAATAATAAAATCAAAAAAAAAAAAAAAGAAAGAAAGAAAAGAAAAGACATGAGAGAGGTCACTTCTCTGCTTGTAAGCACCAAGGAAAAAGAACATGTGAGGACATGACCAGGAAGAAGGGCTTTATCAAAATCCCAACCATCTGGCACCCTAATTTGTACTTTCAGCTTCTAGAACCATGAGAAATAAGTTGTTGTTTGAGTAATCAAGTTATTTGAGCCACTATGGTAATTTGTTATAGCAGCCCAAACTGAAATAGTAATGGAGTGATTACAGGGTGTCACTGAAGAGACAAAATGTGAAATAGAATGTGAATCATCATGTTCTAACATTCATTAACAATTTCCTATCCCCCAACATTTTTTGCCATCTATATGCCCTCCTTAAGTTGTGCCTGGCCTTCATCTTCTTGTCTCTGGTCCCAATCTACCTGCTAGACTCCAGCCCCAATATTATCATTAATTTTTTATGCAATGTAATTTTGCCTTCTGCACCCTACTCTTAATCAGGCATATTGTTGAGCATGTTTTAAGATAAAATGCTTTCTAATGTGGGTGATTGCCATATTATAGCACACAATGTTTGAGAATATTTGTTAACCTAAAACAAAAACACATGCCAAAAAACTAGCAGAACTTCCAAAATTTCATTTTTTTCTCTTAATATGATCAAAACCTTAGATAAGATTCTATATCCATTGTTAGAGCATAAGACGTAGAGTATTTTTTCTTCCTCTAGAAGTAGAATTTAAACACAAATGATCTTTGTAGTCTTAATGATCACACACTCAAACAAATGTAAATTGAGTAAATAAGAAAGTCTATTATATAAAAACTTGAAGCAACTATATATATCAGACTTTGTTCTTGAGACTTTCACATACACTATCTTCTTAATTTTTACAATAACCTATTACTTAGCTTTTAGTCATCTAAGTTTGCATATTGCTAAGGTATCAGGTGGCATTCAGTTAGAAATATTGATTAATGGGTCATTATCTTTCAGGTTTATACTCAGTTTAAGAAGTTAATAACCTAGAGAATTTCATATACTCTGAAATGATCAGATTTTCAGCAGTGGTCTCACATTACCTAAATTCACACATACGTTTTGGTCAACGACAGGGCACATATACGAAGGTGGACCCATAAGATTATAATGAAGCTGAAAAACTCCTATCACCCAGTGATGTCCCAGCTGTTGTTGTACATAGTACAATGCATTACCCACGTGTTTGTGCTGATGCTGGTGTAAACAAACCTACAGTGCCTCCAGTCTTACAAAACATAACACATACAGTTATGTACAGTAAAGAATACTTGATAATGATAATAAGCAACTATATTACTGGTTTATGCATTTACTAAAGTATGCTTTTTTTTTTTTTTTTTTGAGATGGAATCTGGCCCTGTCTCCCAGGCTGGAGTGCAGTGGCACAATCTCGGCTCACTGCAACCTCTGCCTTCCAGGTTCAAGCGATTCTCCTGCCTCAGCCTCCTGAGTAGCTGAAATTACAGGCAGGTGCCCCCACACCTGACTACTTTTTGTATTTTTAGTAGAAATGGGGTTTCACCACTTTGACCAGGCTGGTTTTGAACTCCTGGCCTCAGACAATCCACCTGCCTTGGCCTCCCAAAGTGCAGGAGTTACAGGCAGGAGCCACCACATCCAGCTTAAACTATGCTTTTAATTATTACTTTAGAATGTACTTTGTCTACTTATTTAAAAAAAAAAAAAAAGTAAAGCAGCCTCAGGCAGGTCCTTCAGAAGGTATCCAGAAGAAGGCATTGTTATCATAGGAGATGACAGCTCCATGCTGTCCATTGATGAAAAATTGTTGCTTTGAGTTATTAGCTAAATTCTCTTTATTAATTAGCCTGCATAACACAAGCAAATAATAGAATTATTTTTCATTACTCATGGTTATTTTACAGGGCTGCTTCTTCGAGTTTCTTTGAGTGAGACTCCTTGGCAAGATTGGTTCACATGGAGTCTCAGGGTTTATTTACATTCTGGCTGAAAGAAAGGCACATCATTTCCCAAGACTGATTCATTTGAAGTAGGGGCCGGGCTGGCTTCATGGGGCTTGTGGCCAGCAGGAATATGCAAGGCCCATGCTCAGAAGAACCTCACGCTTGTCTATTGCAGTCCTGAAATTCTTAATAATCTTATTTTTGCATTTGCATTTTATAAGTGAAATATGATGGGACATGTAACAGGGGTGAGAGAACGCTTGGGTTGGACATACAGGAGAATTGGGTGGGAGGCTGGTGGTGACTGGAGGCAGCTCTGGTGGCAGCCATTCCAGCACGGGTGAACCTGGTACCTTCAGCCTGTTACCTACCCTGATCAAGGGACTGAGCGATTCTGGGTGGAAAGGTTTAAAGTTTCTTGGACTCACCTGTCTGCCCTGGGCTGGGCCAGTGGGAAGGGGAGATGCCTAACTCGACTTCCCCTAGGTGGCTGGTGGGATCTGAGGTAGCACACCACATGCCCCATGTTTCAGAACTGAGTTCCCAGCCAGGGCTTGGAAGTGAGGGGTGGGAGTAGGGTGGAGGACGTCTACGCTCTCTGCCGAGTACACGTGTGTCTTGGACTGCTCCAGAGATTAGTTCTGTGTTTTGAGGGAGTTCTGTCTTCTTGCTTCCAACCTTCCTGAGTTTGATGTACATTTTCCCTTTCTGGTCAGCTCAGAGGGCCTGCAGGGTTGAGCCACTAAATATGAACTGGGTAATGTTGGAGATCGCTTACTAGTTAAACACTCTGATATTTACATTTAAAATTGGCACAGTACAATATGAAGGTGAATGGTAAAAATTATGTTAATAACTTAAAATTGCAGGGAAGTTTGTAAGACACAATTGCTGGAAGAAAGCTGGCTGAAATGGATGTAGGTTTAAGATGGAAATAGTCAATGTACCTTGCTACTGGAAATGGTGGGACTCTTTTGGGTGGATAAAATGCTGCAGAACACAGGATCCCTGTCAGATTCTGTGGTACGGCAGATATTATCTCAAATTCTGACTTTCTACAGTGTATTAATACAATTTCATATTTCCTGGCAAATGAACTATTCCATCAACTGTGCCATGGGATGTTGCTTGAATATAGGAGCCATTTGTGTATGTTGGTACTCAATGAATTTTTCCAACACCACTACTTCTTTTCTCACTGTTACACAGAATCACAGCCTCTAATTAGGATGGTGTTTGTGGGTTTGTCTGCCAAAACTTGTGTTCCATCTTCCATAATGTGGCGTTGCCACTGAAACGTGGCAGCATAACTAGGGACTACATCTCTCAGTCCTCTTTGCGGCCAGGTGGGATATTGTAATCTGCTAGATATTCTGGGCCAGTAGAAAATAACTGAGTAAACATAAGGTGTGCCATTTCTATGAAAGATTTTTTACTAAGTGAATGTCCTTCTTTTGCTTTGTCTTTTTTCTTTAGTGGGTCAGGTGCAGAGGTATCCAAGATGTAGAGAATGAAAGAACCACAAGACGTAAGAAACTTCAGTTCCTCAATATATACGTGGAAGAAAACTTCTGGGAACACGTTCACTGGATTTGGTCACATGATGATCACAGAATAAACTCTTGTGATAAGCCTCTGAATTTGGGAGGTTTTATTACAACTAGATGACTCTAACAGTTTTCACCAAGATCAGTAATCAACTGATGTGTTTCAAAAAATCTTTTAAAAATCCAATTGCTGCTTTTAATTTTATAGATAAGGAAGTCAAAGTCTTGGAAGCTCAGCTACTTTCTCAGATAAATGCAAACAGTTGGTAGCAGAGCCAAAGACAGATACGTGGGCTCCCGTCTTCTATTCCCGCTCACTTTCTTCTTTGTTAATGATAAATTTAAAAAGGCAAACTTGCTGTGAATATTTATTTATGCCACGCTTTTGGAATTACTATTAGGCAGAGAACTACAATGAAATTTCATTCTTAAAAATCCTAATAGAACTAAGCTGGTCAATATATATATTTGCATGATGTTATATTAAGTGTTAATTATATTAACCACAAAATTAATCTTTTTCTTTTAAATGTAACTTTAAAGGTTTATGAAATTCTAATCCTTTGTTATGTATATTTAATTTTAAATGGAAATCAGAAGAGAGCTTGTTTCACTTACCAGCAATTTTCTTTATAGCAAACTTTCTTAGAATATATTTTTTAAATTCTCCTGAATGAAAAAAAAATTTAATTATGAATGCTATAGTTTAAAATTGAATGGAATTTTTGGAGAATGTCAGGAAATATCTATGAACTCCATTACCAAAGACCCTGCTTCTTTAAAGAAAGGAATTCGATCAAGGAAGAAAGAAAAAAACACGAGAAAAAGAATGTGACAGTTTTCTCTTTCCATTTGAAAATCAAATGGGAAAGGTTGAAAATAGTCTTGTGATTCTGGATTTTTGCTAGAAATCATGATCAAAGAATGATTTCATAGAAAAAGAATGTAATGATATATGCTAGTACATGTATAGAAAACTATTTTGTTTGGGAAATGGTGATATGCAGTCAATGTCGAGAGTGATTCTCTTTTCGGAGGAAGGAGTAGGATGTTTTCATCTAAATTAAGTCTTTCTATAATAATAGAGTCTTGAAAGTTCATAATTGTTTCTATAAACACATGAAATTTAATTTAGGGATAGATACCCGAATTATAACACATCATGTCGGTTCTGCAAGGTGTTGAAAAAATTCTGAAACTCTCTTTCAACTTATAGCTAAGGAAGCAATAAGGCAAAGTTGTAAGGCATAAAAGTGTCCATGGGAGAGAATTTAAAAAGCAGTCACATATGAAAGCTCCTGGAAAAAAAATTGTTAAGATCACGTTTGTGACATGGGTATATCATCATTCCCTTTACTCAAATCTTCTTTCCTCGTTATTCAGACTTTCTCATAACTATTTTTATAGTGAACACTGATTTTACTACAGTCTTGGAATGTGGGTGGAAATGGAGACAGGAAGGCGGAGCATCAATAGGGAGGTAAAATATTCCTCAAAGCAGGGCATGGTCTGTAGAAGAATCTCAGGAGCATCTCTCCCAGGCACTCTTGTTCTTAATTTTGGTTGAAACCATGCATGCCCTTTGATGTACTGGGTCTAGAATACACACCTTCTTCCTTTCCAGCCAGCCATATAAACTTATTTACATCACAAGCCTCTGCCAGAGGCCAGGAAAAAGATGTGTATAGTAATTCCAAACACAGTCAGGAAAGGAAGTGGCTCAGTGGTTTTCTTAAAAGTCAGTGACACCTATCAAATGGCATTGGAAATATTTAGTAAGGACCATTCACAATTGCTTCAAATTGACAGGATAGTACCTGCCTCAAATGAGATTGCACATTACTGGATGATTTTTTAAACATTCATCTGAAGTCATGCGATCAGCAACATAGTTTCAACTGCTCAGAAAAAAACACGTTAAGTGTTGATTGCGCTTTGACATAAAAATGAAGTCAAGGGTCTTCTATTGCTTTTGAGTAAGTCAAGCTGTCTAAAAAGCAAAACAATTTAAATGAAAAACATTCTGTTTAAACTGTGAAGTTTTTTTCCTCATACTCATACTGTTGTCTGTGCATGTAGTGCTATCTATCTTACGTAATTAGGAGAAAATCTTAAAAGCAAACATTGTACACAGAATGCTAACAAGATCAGTTGTATGATGTTGGGCTCTATCCACTTTGTTATATTACATTGGAAGTAAACTATTAATTATAAAATAGCTATAGTCAGGTACCATGGTGCACACTGATAGGCCCCGCTTCTCGGGAGGCCAAAGCAGGCCTTGAGTTCAAGAGTTCAAGCCCACCTTGGGCAACATAGCAAGACTCTGTCCCCCAGAAAAAAAATATGTTTTTAGTTTTAATGTTACTTCTGATCAATGATGATTATAAAAAGAAAACTGTATACTGTTAGGCATGCATAAAGTTATTACCTGCTCAGTTTATGCATTAAACAACCATAAATGTGCATTATACATGAAACATTTGTGGCTCCATATTTTAAAAACTGACTCTTTTTAAAATTTATAAAAGGACAGTGAGAACACATGGACACAGGCAGGGGAACAACACACACTGGGGCCTGTTGGGGGGTTGGGGACAAGCGAAGGAAGAGCATCAGGACGAAGAGCTAATGCTTGAGGGGCTTAAAACCTAGATGACGGTTGACAGGTGCAGCAAACACGTAAACCTATGAAACCTGTGCATTCTGCACATGTGTCCTGGAACTCAAAGTTAAAAAAACATGTAAAAAGAAAATTTTGGATTCTTAAACTAGTACTGCCTTTTAAAATTTCATCATTAATGCCTATGTGTTAAACTGAGACATGCTCAGTTGCACTAGGAAGCATTTTGCTGTGAAAGCATTTATTTTTGCCCAGAGTGTTGCATTCTTTTAATAATTCTCAGAATACAAGATTGCAAAAAGCAGGTTGGTCTCATAATCTGTCCCCTCCAGTATTTCAATCCAGTAGCTTCAAGCGTCTTATATTTACTCTATGTGTAGAAATCGCCATCAGGCCTTCCTAAGTGAGAGCAGAAGTTTCCGTCATCATTCTTTTCCCAATTTGGGGTTAAGATGACCTTTCTTTATTGTTTAGGGGCAGCCCAACCTCATGATTAATTTGAAAACTAACTACCAAGGATGTAGTACTAATGTCTTGTTCTAGCACTGACTATCCAAGAGGGGTTGGCCAACTCCTGTATGTATGTGTATGTGTGTATGTATATATCTTGTATGTGTGCATTTGTATCCTTAGAAGAGAAATATAGATTTACAGAACATACTGAGTTTAAAGGACGAATTAATTTTTAACTATTAATTAATATATTCACCCCAAGTATACAATCTCTGAGATGCAATTTAGTCCAATAGTGTTTGGACTAAATTAAGTAGCGCTGAGAGCCAAAATCCTGTTTACCAAGTCTGAGGCTGTTGCTCAGATGTTTCAAACAATATTCCATATTTTAAAAAATGAATTAGGGCACTTCCTTAGAGAATGTATTAATAAGACTTTCTAAAATTTGAAAACCAAAAATTTAAAATAATCAGCTGAGTTTTTCCAAATTCCGGAATGTGTTTTGGCATTATGCAGCTAAAATGCTTAGATGTTTTTGTAGAGAATCTATAATCTTGTTGTTTGAAGTCAGGTAGGTATCGTCTATGTCAACTATGAAAATAAGCATTGGAGGAGCCAGAACTTTGCCCAAAGCTCATAAGTGATCATTGCATGCTTAAAGGAATCAGGAATGTGCTTAATGCAAACCAGATGCCATGTCTTAGAGACGTGGATTAGACTCTCTTCATCTCTAAAACATGGGAGTTTATGTTTGGAGAAAGCACAAACTACTGTTACCCTGTTACCCATAGATAATAGTGTTTTCTTGAACTGGGCTCTGTTAAAAGGCAAAGACATGATGACATGTATTACCTTTTTCTACCACTGCCTTCCCCTCTTTCTGTCTCTCCATCATCGGATTTCACTGAATATTTCTGCTTCATTCACTCTTCCAAATTTAGACAACCAAATATGGTCTGTTTCCTCAAGGCCCAACTTTAGGCTCTTTCAAGGAACGTTAAGTGGATTATTTTATCTACATTATTGTATTACCTCTGAAGTTAAGGGGCTGTAAAGTTTTACTGATGATCTTCTCTATTTCAGTTCCAGGGAGGTAAAGGAATAGAACTGAAAAAATACAAAATTTATGGTCAAAATATTTGGCTAGGTTTCTGATTTTTCTACCTAACCCTAGGATTCAACCTTTTATTCAGTGTTCTCAACTGTAAACCAGAAACATCTATACTTCCCGCAAAAATAGCGGACACATTTCCGAGTTACCTGCTTAACTGATTACATTCCGGTTGTTCTGGAGTTGCCCCTTGCCCACAGGTGAGCCATGGCAGGCATTTTTGTAGTAGATGCCTCCACCCTGCTGGCCAAAGACAATAGAACTAGGAAAAGACACCTTTCACGTTGGGGTGATCAGGGCTACATTCCCCCGGGAATTTGGAATTGAAATTAACTATAATTCAGCTGGGCTGGTCACTTGTTGAGAGGAGAAGTAAATTAGGAAGGTTTGATGGCAAAGTTGGGTAAAGTGAATCAGACACACACAGAAAAGTAGAGCAAAAAACAAAAATGCTGACCTTGGATCTTCCTGGCCTTCTAGGTCCCGGTTCCAGCCTTTCTGGAGGCTGGTTGCCCTTTGGGTTTCATGAGATGAGATGTTGATGATAATGAAATGTCCTCTTTTTCTTAAGGTTTGGCATAGGTTTCTGTTATTTGTAACTAAAATGCTTGACTAAAGCATCATAGATGTGCTATGAGGATCAATTCATGTAATATTAGGGAGACTTTGAAAATCATGTAAAATTATATAAATATTACCTATGGTTATTATTCGAAAATGTCCTAATCTAAGTCAGCAAATGTTAAGTAGGACAGCACAGTAGGTACTCGAGGGCTGATAAGATCCCTAGAAGCTCTTCAATGTGTCATGGAGACAGTGTTGTGTCATTGTCATTGCAACAGACATATGTGTCAATGTGACATTGTTGTTGTTAATCTAGTAATAAAGTAAGGAATGAAATTAAATTTAGCCTAGAGGTAGAGGAAAGTGGCCCTGGAAAATTGGGGAATGGCCTAATTTCATATTGCTAAGACAAATAATTTGTGTCATCTAAATATTTTTGAAAGTGATTTACAAAAACCCAAACTATAATAACCTAAGAAAATTAGTAGAGATCCTAAATATTCATATATAAAAATGAATCAATTAACAGAACTGAAATTAATGGTTCAGAAATGGAAGCATAACAGTAATTGTTAACATACTCTTTTTATTATTTTATTTATATATAAACATTATATAATGTTTATATAAATATGTTTTGAGTCAATGATTTCCAACCTCATGGGCACGAATGCCTGGCCTCGAGTCATGGGAGGGTAGGATAGATTTTTTTTTTAAAAGGATGCTTAAATCTGTATATACAGCAGGCATTATCTATGGATGCACTAAACATTTTATATAAAAATAATAAAATTTATAAATTATTTGTGTTACATAATTTAATTCTTGCAACCAGCCTATGCATTATCCTCTTGTTATAAATAAGGTATCTGGGACCTAGAGTGAATTAGTAACTTGTTCAATGTCAGACAGGGAGTTAGTGACAGAACAGATTTGCACTCAGTCAACATGACTCCCAAGCTCTTAACCACCATATTGCATTGCTTCCAGCATAAATATTATTAGGTTAGATCACATTATATGGTCATTTTTATGGGTCAAAAACACACAAATATTAGCAATTTCATGATTCTATCTCATTGTGTTTTGGCTATTACCTTATTTTAAAACATAATTGAATTTAATGTATTTTAGCAACATGTAATTTCTCATAATGCAGAAATTTAAAATACAGCCAGTGTCTTATTGATGGTGTTTTAGTCTGAGTTTCCTAAAAATTAGAGCTAGCAACAAAGATGAAGTGCTTCAGCTTTATGGAAGATGGAATCCCTCCACAACAATAATAGGGGATAAGAATGAATGAAACAGGGAAGAAAGAGAAGCAAACACTAGATGGTAAATTTCTGAGTTGGCCACTGCCTGAAACACACAGACACACACACACACACACACACACACACACACACAAACACGTGTGCACACATACACCCAAACACACTCAGATATAGCAGGTTTTTCAGGCATACAGACATCTTGTACATATCATGCCAAAGCAGTGTATCAGGCAAATGAAAGCAAAGGAGTTCATTTGCTGGTTCCTTCCCGTTTCCTGGCTCTCACTGATCAAAATCCACCCTTTCCAAGTTGAGCTATCTGCATTCTATGGGCAAATTCACTCTTGTCATCTGAGTCTGGAAGTCGTAAAAGAAGCCAGAGCCACCCATAAGTTCAGTCTGACTGGATCACATCTGTTGTGGGCTCTGACACAGCAGGTTAGCTGAAGGTAATGCTGAAGTCCAGTTCTCACCCCAGAGGATCCTGAGACAACCTGCAGGTTTATATATGAGGCCAAGACAGCAACTACTGGGATGCTCCGCTGCGCAAGCAGTTAAAGCCCGGGGCAGGGAGAACCCAGCAAATCTGGGCAAAGTCATAAACTAGATCTGGTACAGGAGAACCTCAGTTTCATCTGGAGGTGTGAAGAGTCCTGGCAATTAAAAAAGCTGAAAACCAGGAAAACATGGACATTTTCTCTTGCTGATAGGTTGATACTTGTTATCTGCTTCTTTTCTTGGATTGACCTGATTATCAGTCATTCTTAATGAAACCAGAAGTTTCTGTCATACTTAGAAAAATCTAAGGGGGAAAACCCAAAACACTAGCAAACAAAAATTACTTTAGCCTGCCATTCAGGAAAGATTGATTAAGAATCTCATTTAGTACAAAAAAAGGAGTAGTATCATTTATTTGAGAAAACAAATGATGCTCCACCTTTTCTTTTTCTTTTTTTTTTTGGTCTAGATAAGATTCTTAATGTCCAGGGCTCATCTCCATTTGAGAAAACGTATTTGCTATTTTTAAACCCCTCCAGTGACTTTGCCTTTCTCTCTCTTTGGAAATGCAGCATCTTCCACAACACGGTGTCCCAAACAATGCGGGATGGAATAGATCTGGAGAAGCACTCAGTTCCCTGGACAGTATTTGACCGCATTTATATTGCTGTTAGATGAGTCTCACTGCAGTACTGGCCAGAACTGACCTTTCATAGTTAATCCTTTTCGAACAGCCCATGGCTCAAGGTGTTAGGATGTCAGCCAACATGAAAGAAATATAATCCTAGAACACAGTGTATTGTTAATTCTTTTCTCGCTTTAGAAGGGTTTTTAAGAGGACCCTAGGATGAGGAAGTTGAATAGGAGAGGAGGAGACAAAGAGAAGGTGAATAAAAGGCATTTTTCATAATTGCTCATTCTGAAGTTGCTATAGTGAGCAGTCAACATGACAGCTGCCTGGCCTGGTCCCGACTCCCAATCCAACAATATTAGAACAGTCCCTGTAGGTGGAGAACAAATGACAAGATGATGTGTTTTGTTTGTTGTAAGGAGCTTGCATGTACATTCAACAGAGCCACTCACTTTCAGAAACTCTTGCTTGTTCTTTTATTTTGTAAACAAAACTTTTCCTAGCTGAGGCCGGCCACAGAATAGAGTCATGATAAAAAATGTTTCCATACCTGGAGGCAAGGGGCACTTGGAAACCTCCTTTATCTGGCACGTACCTTTCAAAACCTGACCAGGTTTCCTAATTTTAAGAGTGTCTCTTTACTTTAATTGTAATTCACTGTGGAGCTGGCTACAATTCAATATCTAAAAGGGGCTAAAATTTAATAACTAGAAGGTCAAAATGCAATTACATAAGGAAAGGGCGAGTTTGATCAGTTTGGAATTGGATGAAAGTTTTTATCCTATTCTTTCACAGCCTTAGATGAGGGTATTTCTTAACGTTTAAAGCGGAATATTTTTTGAGAAGCCATAGGGAGAAAAACGAAGTTAATTTCCAATATTTTCTGCAGTGATATGACAAGGTACAGCATGATTTTTTAAAGTCTATAATAACCACTTGGAGAATATATTGTCTGTTCTGTAATTTTCCTCCCAGAATTACACTGTCCTTTTTTTTTTTCAGTTGTACTTTAGGTTCTGGGGTACATGTGCAGATCATGCAGGATTGTTGCATAGGTACATACATGGTAAGGTGTCTTGCTGCCTCCATCCCCCCATCACCTATATCTGGCATTTCTCCCTGTGTTATCTCTCCCCAGCCTCCTTATACCCTGCTGTCCCTCCCCTAGACCCCCTCAACAGACTCCAGTGTGTGATGCTCCCCTCCCTGTGTCCATGTGTTCTCATTGTTTAATATCCACCTATGAGTGAGACCATGCAGTGTTTGATTTTCTGTTCTTGTGTCAGTTTGCTGAGAATTATGGCATCCAGATTCATCCATGTCCCTACAAAGGACACCAACTCATCGTTTTTAATGGCTGCATAGTATTATATGGCTGCATAGTATTCCATGGTGTATATGTGCCACATTTTCCTTGTCCAGTCTATCATTGATGGACATTTGGGTTGGTTCCAGGTCTTTGCTATTGTAAACTGTGCTGCAATGAACATTCGTGTGCATGTGTCCTTATAGTAGAATGATTTATAATCCTTTGGATATATATACCCAGTAATGGGATTGCTAGGTCAAAATATGAACAGACACTTTACAAAAGAAGACATATATGAGGCCAACAAACATATGAAAAAATGCTCATCATCACTGGCCATTAGAGAATTGCAAATCAAAACTACATTGAGATACCATCTCATGCCAGTCAGAATGGTGATCATTAAAAATCTGGAGACAACAGATGCTGGAGAGGATGTGGAGAAATAGGAACACTTTTACACTGTTAGTGGGAGTGTAAATTAGTTCAACCATTGTGGAAGACAGTGTGGTGATTCCTCAAGGATCTAGAAATGCACTGCTTTTTTAGTTCCTCTGTGTCTATTCATTTTGAAATATTAAGAACACGGAAGCAGTAAAAATGTACACAGTTTGAAGAAAAAGGCTGAAACATCTCACCACAGTTTATCCACTCACCCCTTACAAAAACCGAAGTCCTAGAAACATCCTGGGTCAAAGACCTAGAGTTTTTATATAAATTGCTAAACTCTTGGAATGGTTTCACTCAATTCATTTTTTTTTTTTTAATCCCTTGTGCCTGGCCAGTGATGGGTAATCTGAAAGAGAAGAGAACGCATTTAACTCTGTCATGGAGTTTGAGTTAAGCAATACACAGGAAACATGTAGTGACCCTTTCACAGTGCATTGTGCTCCTCTTCCACCTCTTCAAAGCAATTCCCACTTTCCCAGGACTCACTTTATGACAACCCTCTGACATACTTGGCTTAAGTGTTATTTTCCCCATTTTACAGACAAGAAAACTGAAATCCCAAGGAAATACTTGGCTTTCCTAAGGTATACAAGAAGTGAGTGGTATGCTGGGACTTACGTATGTATAAGGTAACACATTTCAGCATGGGACTCCAGTGATGATAGACACAGGTGCTGTTATGAGTCATAGAGGAGGACACGGACCCTTAGACAGAGCTGCACACATCAAAACTGGGGCGGTTAATGGCAGCTGTGTATGAATCCTCCCTAGTGAGTTGTCCCCCTTCCTGAAGCTGGAGCTGCTCAGCTGGTGCGCCAAAGTTCTGGCTTATCCACTACTAAAATGACTCATGAAAATAACAGAAAATTCAAGTACAGTGTGTGTATGTGAAAGTGTGTGTGTATGTGTAAGCACATGTACATATGCATATATATATATACACACACACATATATTCAGTATCTATACATTTTTTCCCTTTCAGCTATCTACTTTGTGCCAGACATTATGCTAGGTGTGGGAGTTCAGTGCTGAGCAGTCGTAAAATAAAAAATAAAAGAAATATTTTTAAATTCACAATGACATACAACTTTTTTGTTGCTGACAAAAAAGTTTCAAATTGTAATTTTGAAAAATCAAAATGGACAGTCATATACCACTGATGAGAATATAAAATTGTATAAACTTCTTGGAAAGCATTTTGGTAATCAAAATGCATTGAATGCAAAATGTACCTACCTTTAGAGCTAGCAGATCAACTTTTAGGAATCTATCCTAAAGACGTAAAGATGTGCTCAAGGTTTCACTGCTAGGAAGTTTATTATTGCATTACTTATGAGAAGACAACTGTGAACCTGAATGCCCAACAATAATAAGAATATGCCTGTATGCTATATATATGAATAAGGAAAACAAGAATCCTTACATCATATGTGCTATGTGTTGGCATGTTCTAAGTACTTTACCTGTATTAATGCATTTAATACTTGCATCAATTCTACGCAGTAGGAACTATTATTAACCTTATTTTATGGTTGAGGAAACTGCAGCATAGAGAAGTGAAATGATTTGCCCAGAGATATACAGTAAAGGGCAAGACCAAGAACTGATCCAAATAGCCTGCCTCCAAAAGACCACTCCTCAGTCAATATGCTTATTTCTGATGTGTTCTTAACATGGAATTCTATTCAGCCATGAAATATGATTTCAGAAAAGGATCCAGAAGAGCATATTTTAAAGTATTTATTATTGTTCTCTTGGCATGTGAAATTGTGAGTATTCTTTATTTCTCATTTACATTTTCTATTAATTGTTTGACATGTATATAATATCTTTGAAATTATAAATAACATTGCATAAAGAAGAAAGGGAGCCAAGAAAAGATTTTGTATTAAAAGAACAATAACAACTCCAGCTGAGCTGCTGTCTCTGGCTTTCACAGTGACACACCGCCTTTGGGTACCCACAAGCCAAGAGTGAGAGGAACTTCCTCTTACAAAGTTTCAAGCCTCATCTAAAATACCCTCAATGCTGATACACTTTTGCCAATGCAGTCCACACATTTTGTTAAAACACGTACAATAGCATAGGAGTGTCCCAAGTAAAACTAAGAGGACAAATGAAAACACTTAATAGTACCCTGCAGAGATAGAGAGAAAGGAGTGTAATTAAAACTTCGGAGATTCACCAGAAGTCCTTATTTTATTATAATGGACACTAAAGCAGTTCTCTATAGGCCATTGTAACTGAGGTTCCAGCCACAGCACACCGAGAACACTACAGTGAAGCTTTGCTTGTTCCTGTATTAACTGCTTTATTCAACATTGGGAGTGGTAGCAAATATTCATCTCCTTCAGGGCGTCCATGTCATATGGAAATAATAAACAGTCTCAAAGCAGACACAGGTGAGATCTCCTGGCCACAAATACACTCAGTCCCTTCAATAGTAGAACCCTCTTAACATGGCTTATTCGCCCGATTACCACTAAACCGAAATGTCAGAATGCAGCCTCATGGATTCCAGCAGGTAGAGGCTCCCAAGACTCCAGAGTTCCTTTTTGCCTTCAAAATAGCATACCCAGAATGAGCAAAGCATTGCTGGCTGCTCCCTTGCGAGAGAAATGTGCAAGTCTGAAAAAAGCTGTGTGTGGATGGAGCACAAATGTGAACAACTGGGATTGCATAAAGAACTCAGAATGTTGGAACCAATGTTGTCCATTGTGAATTTTATTTCATGGTCTATGTTATTTTACAATTTAGATGTTGTGAAAAATAATGCTTAGAGATGATAAGTTGGTTTATTATCAAAATAATGGGTACATGCTAATGTATGTAACATATTCGTAAGGTGTAAAAAAGTAAGCAAAGGTTCATTTTTACTACTATCTCCCCCAATCATTCTCCAATAAAAAAAATTAAAAGGAAAAAATTGGGTGCATCCTGAAGGAATTGGAGCATAGCTGGTTTGGGCTGAGTGCTACCCTCTGAACCTAACCCCTGGTGATTCCAGGTCTCGTTGCATAGAGATGTGCCAGACAGTTCAAAGTGTGAACCTGACACTCGCTATATTGCCAATGAGGAGTGCCAGCGCTCTATTGATCTCAAAACTAAAAATAGCCAAGCATGACGCTTCTATGCCCAAACTTCTGCTTGGAGGATCACAGCAACGGTCACTGGGTCAATGCAGGGTTTGACAATTGGCAGGGCGATCAGTGCTCACTGAAGAGTCACTCATGGAGTCTGACAGCTTTTGTTTTGTCGGCACTGGGGCCACCTCCATCAGCAGGGTCTTCTATTCATAAGTAGAAATACGTTGCAGTTTCATTTGGTTCAGTAGAACACCAAACACAGGAATCTGGGCAACGTTGTGAAACATTCTGATACAGCCTGTTTTGTCATTCTTTGAAGATTCAAAATGTTCAACCAAACACCGTTACTGTCCTGAAGTGTATTAAACAGGTGGTGAGACCCCTGAATTCACCAACAGAGGTTCATGAAATCTTTGGATGTTAGGCATACTTAGGCCTTCCTGAAATCTTTGGGTGTTAGACATGCTTAGAACTTTCTGAAACCTTTGGGTTTTAGACATACTTAGGCCTAGTTTCCTGGAATATATACCTAGATTGTGTCCAATAAGTCGATCAATGTCAGCAGCAAATGGGTGTCCAAAATCAACTTCAAAATGGAAGGTGAACTTAAGGGACTACCAGAAAGCAACTTGGGCCCCACTTAGTGAAAAAGAGGCAATTAAAGTGACCTTTAAATAAGATGACCTAAAGCTGGCATGCTACCTTAATATTTCGTGGGAGTTACACTCTAGCAAAGTGCAAATCAGCCTAGGTAATCACACTGAAGTGGAACTCTGTCATTCTTGTGTGTGTGTGTGTGTGTGTGTGTGTGTGTATGAATTTGGCGCCTGTGTGCTTGTAACTAACATGATCTAATCCATATACTCAAGTACAATTAAGTGGACAAACAGTCATTTGCCCTTTGAGCAGGAAGCCAGTTTCTCCTATTTCTAAATGCCAGTTGAATAACTGCTATTGGTCCTCACCTCTACGTGCTGTCGTTATTAAGGACTGTTCCTTCATTGATTGCCAGAAGCCTGTCCTTTTGTGGTGATGTCACAAGCATGAAGTGCTGTGGGGACCAGTGCTTCCAGAAGCGTCCCAGACCAGCAGGGACATCACTGCAAGAGGACAAGATTTTCCTAGGGTCTGGCAAATTATTAATGCTACCCCTTCCCTATTTATAGGTATCATAGTTTGGTGAGAGAAATTACACAGTTACGTTAGGTTAAAGGTCAAGGTACTGCTAATTCACATTGAAGATGCTCCCCCCCACCGCCCATTATATTCACTTAACTAGAGAATTTTTCCGGAAAGCTGAAATTAGCTTTTACTTGTGAATCCTCAGACATATGGTTTAACCTGAATCACAAGCTAAGACTCCTCCCTTCCTTAGGACAATACTATTTTGGAAACCTCATTGTTGTTCTAATTCTTATTAATCCTTACATTCTTAATCACTTCAATGGATCTCCCTAACTTAAAGAATCACATTTGGAGACTACATCCTGGAAGTCTCTGGACTCATTGTAGAAATGAATCTACCATAGTCCCCATAATTAAACTTCTCATGTTAGCTCTCTCACAAGATGTAACAGTTTTGATAAGGCCCCAAAATTCTATAATAGCTAATTCTAGGGCAGTGGGCATCTTCTTGCTCTACATAGCGATAGCCAAGAGGGTGATCCACTCATGTGATCCTCACAAGACAACAGAATAGCAATTTTTCTCATTTAAGACAGTATATTTCTCAACAATAAAAAGATAAATAACCCAATTAAAAATTGGCAAAAGATCTGAATAAACATTTCTCCGAATAAGATGTTTAAAAAGGGCCAACGGACACATGAAAAGATGCTCTACATCATTTGTTGTTAGAGAAATTCAAATCAGCATCACTCCTCACATCCTAACCTTAAGATAGCTATAATCAGCTTGGGCATGGCTGATTAGAGGTTTTCTTGAGCCCAAGAGTACAAGACCAGTCTGCACAATGTAGTGAGACCTCGTCTCTCTAAAAATAAAAAGATTAGCCAGGCATGTTGGTGTGGTCCCAGCTACTCAGGAAGCTGAGGTGGGAGGATTGCATAAGCCCAGGAGGTCAAGGTTGCAGTGAGCTGTGATCACACCACTGCACCAGCCTGGGTGACGGAATGAGACCCTATCTAAAAAAAAAAAAAAAAAAAGATAACTATAATCAAAAAGATAGACAATACAGGTATTGATGAAGATATTGAGAAATTGAAATCTCCATACATTGCTAGTGTTGTAAAATGGTGCAAGCAGTTTAAAAAACAGTCTGGCAGTTTCTCAAAAAGTTGAACATAGAGTTACCATATAACCCAGCAATTCCATAGCTAAGTATATAGCCAAGGTAAATAAATTCACATATCTTCATGAAAACATTTACACAAATGTTCTTAGGTTATTCATAATAGCCAAAAAGTAGAAACAATCCAAATGTCCATTGAGTGAGTGGATAAATAAGATGTGGTATGTCCATATAGCAGAATATTATTCAGTCATAAAAAGAATGATGTACACTTTGCCCTAAACAGCACGTTTTAACTGTGGGGGTCCACTTGTACACAAATTTTCTTCCACCACTGCCACTCCTGAGATAACGAGACTAATCCCTTCTCTTACCCCTTCTCCTCAGACAATGTGAAGACAGTAAAGATGAAGAGCTTTATGATGACCCATTTCCACTTAATGAATAGTAAATACATTTTTTCTTCCTTGTGATTTTCTTTTTTTTTTTTAGAATAAAAAGAATGAAAGGGAGAAAGAGGAAGAGATTTTAGAAAAAGAGAGAAAAGGAGAAAGAAATAGCAAAAGAAAGAAAAAAAGAAAAAGAAAGAGGAAGAGATTTTAGAAAAAGAGAGAAAAGGAGAAAGAAACAGCAAAAGAAA
>PVKP010019869.1:0-41664 GCA_004027715.1 Plecturocebus donacophilus | reverse complement strand
TTTTTATTTTTTTATTTTTTATTTTTTTAAGATGGGGTTTCACCATGATGGCCAGACTGGTCTTGACCTCAGGTGATCCACCCACCTCGGCCTCCCTAAGTGCTAGGATTACAGGCGTGAGCCACCATGCCCGACCTATTTCTGCTTTCAATTCATTGTTTATCCAGTCGACATTCAGGAGCCAGTTGTTCAGTTTCCATGAAGTTGTGCTGTTTTGAGTTAGCTTCTTAATCCTGAGATCTAATTTGATTGCACTATGGTCTGAGAGACTGTTTGTTATGATTTTCGTTCTTTTGCATTTGCTGAGGAGTGATTTACTTCCAATTATGTGGTCAATTTTAGAGTGAGTGCAATGTGGTGCTGAGAAGAATGTATATTCTGTGGCTTTGGGGTGGAGAGTTCTATAGATGTCTATTAGGTCCACTTGTTCCAGGTCTGCATTCAAGTCCTGGATATCCTAATATTGACAGTGAAGTGTTAAAGTCTCCCACTGTTATTGTGTGGGAGTCTAAGTGTCTTTGTAGGTCATTAAAAACTTGCTTTATGTATTTGGGTGCTCCTGTATTGGGTGTGTATATATTTAGGATACTTAGCTCTTCTTGTTGCATTGATCCTTTTACCATTATGTAATGTCCCTTTTTGTCTCTTTTGATCTTTGTTGGTTTAAAGTCCGTTTTATCAGAGACTAGGATTGCAACCCCTGTTTTGTTTTTATTTTTGTTTTTTGAGTTTTTTTTTTTTTTTTTTTTTTTGCTCTACATTTGCTTGGTAGATCTTCTTCCATCCCTTTATTCTGACTCTATGTGTGTCTTTGTGTGAAACACATACTGTTTCTTATCTACATGGTGAAATACTAGTCCAGTTTCCCTCCTGGTAGTCAGGATTAATCACTCAGCCAACACAGTAACTCTCTTATTTGCCTGTTGATTCAGAGGCACAAGGAGCCAAAGATGGTTGGGCAACAGTCTTAACATCCAGTTCAATGGAATCATTCCGTGTCTCTTTGTGGAAGCATTCCTCCCTTTGGGACTAAGACTTCTAGGCCAGACAAGCATAAGGTTACAGGAAGAAGAGCAACAATTTTGCTAGTGGGTTACGAAGGGTAATAGTGGTGCCACTCTTATTTCTACCCCTTAATTTCTAGACCATTAATCCTAGCTATGGGAGAAATAACACCATATATTAGGCACTAATTTAGAGCACATATGGCCTTCTGGAGGACCCTGCCCTGCCCTTGCAAGCTATTGCCATCTACCTGGCCCTGTAATTGAGTCTCGAAAAGACCATTCCAGTGTTCTATTCAGCCAGCTGCTTCAGGATGGTGGGGAACATGGTAAGAACAATGAATTCCATGATCATGGGCCTATTGCTGCACTTCATTTGCTATAAAGTTAATTATTTCATTTAAAAAAAAAAGATGCTATGTGGAATACCATGACAGGGAATAAGGCATTCTGTAAGTCCACAATAGTAGTTTTGACAGAAGCAAGTTTTGCATGAAAGATAAATACATACCCAGAGTAAGTATCTATTCCAGTAAGAGCAAAACTCTGCCCCTTCCATGATGGAAGTGGCCCAGTGTAACCAACCACCCACCAGGTAGTTGGCTTGTTGCCCTAAGGAATTGTGCCATATCTGGGGTTCGTTATTGGTCTCTGCTGCTAACAGATGAGTCACTCAGCTGTGGCCGTAGCCAGGTCAGCCTTGGTGAGTTGAAGTCCATATTGCTAAGCCTGTGCATAACCTCCATCCCTACCACACCAACATGGTTACTTTTGTTCATGAGCCCACTGGGTGATGACAGGGGTTGCTGGAAAAGTGGAAAAGAAGCTGACTGGTGTTCACAGAACAGTATCCTATCTACGTGATTATTAAATTTTGCTCTGCTGAGGTCACCCTTTGGTGAGCATTCACATGGGACACAACTATCTTCATGTTTTTTTGCCTATTAAGGAGGGTCTGTTCACATATCTCTTCCTCAAATTTCCTCGTCAACAATTTTCTAATCACGTCCCTTCCAAGTCCTTGATCATCCAGCCAAACTACTGTCTACAGCTCATGAATTAGTATATAATTATATCTGGCCATTTCTCCTTCCAAGCGAAATGAACAACCAGGTGCACTGCTCAGAGTTCTGCCCACTGGAAGGATTTTCCTTCACCACTGTCTTCAGGAATATCCCAGAAAATGTACTGCAGTGCTATAGGTGTGTACTTTCATGTGATTCCAGCCTATCTGAAAGAACTATCTGTAAACCAGGCCTACCTTTTATTTTCTTCTGTCAGATGACAGAACTCCCTATGGCCTCATGGGTGTGGGCTAGGAAAGAGAGGATGATCTATTTTGGTTGGTGCAAATGTAATTGCTGTTTTGCCATTAAAGTAATGGTTAAAACTACAGTTCCTTTTGCACCAACCTAATAACAGGAATGGGGACCATGAACATTGGGCTACTTCCTAATGTATAAAAATGTACCTTCAGGACCTGCTCAAGTCCAGTCATGTATATACCACTTCCATTTGATGATGGAATGTGCTGTGCATGCCGAATTTTATGGCTTGGTTGGTTGGATAACATCCAGTTCATGATAGGCAGCTCAGGTGGATGGTACTATGGTAGCCCACAGTTAAGTGTTTAACCTCTAAGTCCCAGTAGCAGGCCAAGAGCTGTTTCTCAAAAGAAGAATAATTATTCAAAGAGGATAGCATGGCTTTGTTCCAAAATCTGAAGGTCTTCCACCACAATTCACCTATAGGGGCCTGTCAAAGGCTCCAAACAGGCTTTCTCTCTTCCACTGACTCTTCAGGCACCTGTGGATCTGCTTGGTCATACGGCCCAAATAACATGTCAGCTTGCACAGTGGTCTGGACCTGTTGTAGAGCCTTCTCTTGTTCTGGGCCCCACTCAAAATTAGCAGCTTTTTGGGTCACTGGGTAAGTGGGCCAGATGCCCAAATAAGGAATATATCACTTTCAAAATACAAAGAGGCCCACTGGAGCATTGTATGTATTTTTTGGTTGTTGGAGGGGCCAGATGCAACACTTATTATTCACCTTAGAGTGATATCTTGACCAGTCCCATATCACTGATTCCCTAGAAATTTCACCGAGTCCTGAATTTTTGTCAAATTTATTTCCCACTCCGTGACACACAAGTGTCTTACCAATAAGTCTAGAGTAATTGCTACTTCTTGCTCACTAAGACCAGTTAGCATAGTGTGAGGAATGTGATGGACCAGTGCGATACCTTGAGGAAGGGAAAGATGATCCAGATTTCTGCAAACAGCCTGGTCAACATGGTGAAACCCCACCTCTACTTAAAAATACGAAAATTAGCTGGGCATGGTGGCAGGCACCTGTAATGTAATTCCAGCTACTTGGGGGGCTGAGGCAGGAGAATCACTTGAACTCGGGAGACAGAGGTTGCAGTGAGCCGAGATCATGCCATTGCACTCTAGCCTGGGTGACAGAGACTCCGTCTCAAAAAAAAAATAGTATGTCACAGAGTTGGAGAGTTCATATACTCCTAAGATATGAAAGTGAAGGTGTATTACTGGCCTTGCCAGCTGAAAGAAAGTGGCTTCTAGAAATCTTTATTAACAAGAATGGAGAAAGAGCACCTGCCAAATTCAATAGTTGTCTACCAGGTACTAGGGGATGTATTAATTTGTGTAAAAAATGAAACCGCATCTGGTAAAGCTACTATAATTGGAATTACCACCTGGTTAAACTTACAGTAATCCACTGTCATTTTCCAAGATTCATCTGTCTTCAGGGCACAGGCTAAATAGGAGAGTTGGATGAGAATGTGGTGGGAATCACCACCCCTGTATCTTTCAAGTCCCTGTTGCTGGTGGTAATCTGTGCTGTTCCTCCAGGAATGCAGTATTGCTTTTGATTTACTATTTTCCCAAGGAGAGGCAGCCCTAATAGCTTTCATTTGGTCTGTTTCACCACCATAGCCCCAACTCTACAGGTTAGGGAACTAATGTGGGATGTTCTGTCAGCTGCTAGATATGTCTATTCCAATTATATATTCTAGAACTGGGGAAACAACCACAGGACGGGTTCAGGGACCCACTGGCCCACTGTGTACTTTCCCTCCGTGAAGGTACAGGTCCACTGTAAGATGGAGCTAGACTAAAATCCCATTAATCACCTGGCCTCCACAAGCCCCTACACTCATTGGTGAATCACAGTAATATTTTGGGTCTCCTGGAATTAGTGTCAGTTCAGAGCCAGTGTCTAGTAGTCCCTAGAAGATCTGATTATTTCCCTTCCCCAGTGCAGAGTTACTCTGTGAAAGCCTGTAGGTCCCTTTGGAGAAGGCCAGAGGAAAGATTAACAGTATAAATATTCAATGGTATACCAAGGTCTTTCCTCCAGGGGACCTGGTCTCCCTTTCATTCTAGGTCTGTAAACAGGCTCCAGTCTGGGAATCGTTTGAGGGGCATAGTTCTCTGTTTTTAGGATTCAGATTTGACTTTTGTTTGCTTGACCTGGGACTTTTCAGCACACATAGATCAAGTAAAATTTCAGTAGGCTTCCTATCTGTTAGGTTGATGCAAATGTAATTGCTGTTTTTTTGCCATTATTTTCCATTGTAATTGAAATGACCTTTGGACCAACCAAAATTTTCACTTCCAGGAACACCATGATCAGCTAGCAATGCTGTAGGTCTGCAGGAGTCAGACTATTCTGCTTGTGGCTTTGATTCTGCTGTTATTATGGTGACCATTCCCACCTTGCCTTTGATGGTTGAGGGCCTGGCCCCTGCCATGCTAAGATAAATCTTTCTGTGTGGGTAGTCTTATCTGCCACTTTCAGCTTAATCCAATTCAACATTACTTTAGCACCAACTATTATTACCAGGCAAGTTACTTATGAATAACTTACCATGAGAGCTAAGTACTAAAAGAAGACCTGTCTACTAAATACAAACTGAATACTCTTAGCAGTAACAGACATGATCAATGAATACTTACCCAGGTCTTCCTCTTCTTCTCAGACTGTTCATATCCCTTTAAGAGCCCCCAGAAAATTTTAAGACTTCTGACTGAGTGCAGAGGCCCATTGATTGGCTAACACCTTCCTGTTACTCTAAGACTACTCATAGCTGTTCCAAGCTTCAGCTCCCTGGATGCCATCTAAGCTCCTGACCTTTACATATTTTCTCTTTGTCACCAGGTTCTGATCTAAAGCCACAAAATGGAAGATGCTATTTGCTCTGATTTTGTAACTCTGGTTTTCCCTACTCCTAATACTTTTCATTTGATTTTTTACACAAAGAGAAAGGAAAGGACTCTAGATTTCTTGAAGGAATCCGACCCTTTACCTTCAGAACTCCTTTTATAATGTCAGTATTTTAAAACTATCAAACTAAACAGGATATATTTTAAGCAAGTTTACAGATTAGGATCTTAGCAATATGTTTCAGCTAAATGTCAGAACTGGATAATGTCAACATTAATCAAAATGGCCAACAAAGAGTTGAAATGGTATAGGAACTGTTTGAGTCCCTAACATTCAGGAGGTAATGTTGCATTAGTAGATGTCAAAGTTAACAATGTTAGCCAGCTAAGCAAGGAACTTTCTGAGCATATGTTGGAGGTTAGTGGATTAGCACTGATATTAATCGTGGTTTGGACAGTAGACAATCTATAAATACCCAGTTAGCATCAAGGAATAAAACAGATTTTATTTCCTTCTATTTCTGTTGAAGCCCTGACCATATTTCTCATCTTTCTTAAAATAAGTTCATTGACTACGTTCCACTATACCTCCTTGTACACACTACTGTGGTTAAGTGTTACTGCCAAACAAATAACATTATCTGTTTATCTGTCTCACTTCACATTATCTGTAAGATTCTTGATGCGAGGATTGTGGTTTACAAATATCTGGCAGGCCTGCAATGGAATAAGGAGGGACTTCAGAATAAAATAGACTTGGATTAAAATTCCCACCCTAGAATCTAACTGTGTCATGATGGGCAAGTTTCTTAACTTCTCTGAGCCTCATAGTACTGATTTTTAAAACAGGGATTTAAATACCTACCTAGAACACTTGAATAAGATTAAATGATATGGGTCAGATAGAGTAACTCACACCTATAATTCCAGCACTTTGAGAGGCTGAGGCAAGTAAATTGCTTGAGCTCAGCAGTTCAGAACTATCCTGGGAAACATGACAAAAATCCAACTCTACAAAAAAAAATTAGCAGGCATTGTGGCATGTGCCTATAGTCCTAGCTGCTTGGGGGTGCTGAGGTGGGAGGAAGGCCTGAGCCCAGGAGTTCGAGGCTGCAGTGAGCCAAGATGGTGCCACCCCACTCCAGCCTAAGTGAAAAAGCCAAGACCCTGTGTCAAAAAAAAAAAAGATTAAATGACATAATTTACTATATCATAAAAATTATAAATGAATGGTTATAAATGAAATGGAAAGGTCCCCTTGTACCCCTCACAGGGCATGCAATGGGGGTGTGTCTCACTTCTTCAGTGCCCGGCTTCTCCAACCTCTAGGGGAGCATACAGACAGGCAAGCTGTGGGGCTCCGATCCCACACAGTGTGTAGGGGTGAATGTTTACAGCTGAGGCCCCAGTGGGTGTGTTACACGGTGCTCTCTTAATGTGCCATCTATAGGCAGCTCGTGTTAACCAGCTCAAATAGACCCTCTACTTTGTCACAAGGACAGAGGCCTTTCTGTATCCCGAGTACCGGAAGAATTGGATCACGCATGGGCTTGGAGAATGAGTGCAAAGTTTTATTCAGTAGAAGTAGCTCTCCAGCTATGGGGGAGCTGGAAGGGAGATGCTTCCTCCTGGATTTGGGCCGCTTGGCGCTCCTCTGACTGCCCCAGCCTAACTCTGCCTCGTCCCACCAGTTGATGGTCTGCCAGCATGCTGGCGTCTGTCAGTGTGCTCTTCTGCCAGCGTGTCATCGACTAACCACTTGTGTCTTTTTATGCTAATGTGTTTCTCTTGATATCTGGCCGCCTGTGTGTCTGACTGTCAGGGTCTCGGGTTTTTATAGGCCCCAAATGGGGGCGTGATGGGACAGGGTGGTCTTGGAAAATGCAACATTTGCATGCAAAAGCAGGAGTGCCTGTCGCCACCTAAGTCCATGGGGGTGGAGCCCTAGCCAGAGACCATGCCCTCCTCTACCTAGCACTTCCCTTGCCCACCTCCATATCACTCTTCCCTTCCCAGCAATCCCATATCATAAATAGAAGAAATTTTTATTTTTAATATTCTTTGGTTATGAGCAATAGAAATAAACTCTGGCTAACTTGAGGGGCGAAAGAAGATATAACAACAAAATGCAGTGTATAATCTGGGATTCGAACCTGGGTCAGAGGGGGAAGTTTATATAAAAGACATTATTGAGACAATTAGCATAATCCAAAAAATGGACTATATCTTATAAAAATCATGTTAGCTAATCTTATATTTTCTGAATTTGATAATTATATTCCATTTATACGAGAGAATGTCCTTGCTTTTAGGAAACACACAATGTAGGATATATAGGTAAAGGAGCACAGTGTCTGAAATTCTCAAATGGCTGAGAAAAAAAATTTACATGTATATAAATGATTACATGTATATAAAATATATATATGTGACATATATACATTAATACATAATACATGCATACACATAGAGACAGAAAGCAAAAAAGTAAATATGGCAGAATATTAATTAGTGTATAATATACGTTCAGATGTAATGCATGTACACATATTTATAAAGAGACAAAGAGAAAGCAATAAAATAAATATGGCAAGATAGTAATAATTAGTGAATCGGAGTAAAGAATATTGGAATTCTTTGAACCATTCATATACACTACTTTGAAATAATTTCCAAATAAAATTTTTAAAAATAAAAAAGGGGCAATATATTGAAAGAATCTTAGCACTCTCAAAATGAAAAGGAAGAATGGAAAATTATAACAGTGAGAAAATTATGGCAGTGATGGAGATCTGATCTGGCCAACGCCCCTCTTGCCTTTGGCCTTCAAGCTGCCCTTAATTATTTCTAGACTTGGGCCAAGCTCTTTGGGAGATGTTTAGTTAAGTTTAGTTTTTTATTTGTTTATTTGTTTTCGAGACAGAGTTTTGCTCTTGTTGACCAAGCTGGAGTGCAATAGCGTGATCCTGGCTCACTGCAACCTCTGCCACTGGGGTTCAAGCAATTCTCCTGCCTCAGCCTCCTGAGTAACTGGAATTAGAGTCATGTGCCACCATGCTCAGCTAATTTGGTATTTGTAACAGAAATGGGGTTTCTCCATGTTGGTCAAGCTAGTCTCAAACTCATGGCCTCAGGTGATCTGCCCACCTCGGACTCCCAAAGTACTGAGCCACCATGCCCACTGACATTTAGTTTAGTTTAAGTGATAATAGCTTTTTCCAAAACTCAACTGCCTTTGTAGAGCTAATGAGAGATCACCAGGCTAAGAGGATAGAGGACCCTGAATTCTGCTAAAGCATAGACATAAACAATTGCCAGCCATTATTCCAGAGGTCTCAAGACGTGTAACTTCCCCAGTTACTCCTGCAGATAACATCTCTATTATAAAACCTAAGATTGGCCTTTGAGATATCTTTTCAGGTTTTGTGTATGTCTGAGGGCAGATGGCCCCACCCAGTAGTGACTCAGTATACAACAATTTCCCACACTCCTGCGTTTGTTCCCCTAACCAATCAGTAGCAAGCACCCATTGCCTAGTCATCCCCAAGTCCCTTGTTTCCCCCAAACTATCCTTGAAAAACCCTAGCCTCTGAATGTTCAGCGAGGCTGATTTGAATAATAATAAAACTCTGGTCTTCGGTGTAGTGGCTCTCTGTGTGTAAAACTCTTCCTTTATTGCAATTTTCCTGCCTTGATAAATTGGCTCTATCTGGGCAGTGGACCAGAAGAACCCCTTGGACAGTTACATCGGGCTTAGAAACTAGTTAGGAACCAGGAAAGATAGTATTCAACTATCAGAGTATATAGCATTGGTAAAAATAAGTGTCTTCTTTCTTTTCATCATTTTGTACATGAGTCACAATCCCAGGAAAGAGAGATTTTTTTTTCAGTGAGTCAATACAGGGGTGAGGGATAAGATCTGACAAGAGTTTCCAGAAGAGTCCACTATTGCATCCCTCAAAACCCAGAACAGTGCCTGGCTCAGCACATGTTAGGAGCTCAAAACATAATTTTTACTGCATGTTTATACTCTAGCACATAATAGGTACACAAGAAACCTATGCAAGTAATTTAAGTTCCCTTACCTCCCTTTTATAACTGTGATTTTGAGCATTTTTATCAAGTATATAGCAGTTGCTCTAAAATAGTTACTTATTGAATTGTAGCATTGGCCTTGCCTGCAGTAAGTGACTGCTGCTTAGCTGAATGGATGTGCACGTTCAGGAGTCATATCTTCTTCTTTATTGATGAGTGAATTGTCCTTGACCAATGGCCTGCTTCCCAGATAGGTAATAACTTCAGTGTCTAGGCCAAAATATAGGGAGAGGTACCAAGAAAATGTAGTGGCCTAATTTTAGAATCATTACTTCTTAATCACTGTGAGATTTGGGAAATAAGTTTTTTAATCTCTCTAAATCTTAGAATTTTCATTGTGATATTATGAAATACATGGTTTTTTTTTCTTTCTTTCTTTCTTTGGAATATATGTTTGATCTTCATTCCCATTGCCTGGCATACAACTCCTACAATTTTTCAAGTCTTCAAAGTATCTTTTTGTATGCTAATGACTGACTGATGGCTAACAGCCCTAGGTAACTTTAGAATGGGGCTGATTGCCAGAAACACCAATGCAGAATTGAGTATCCAGACTTTCAGCCTTCACCTCCAGGGAGGGAAGAAGGGCTAAACGTTGATTGCCAAGGGCCAATGATTTAATCAGTCATGCCTGTGTAATGAAGCTTCCATAAAAACCTAAAGGTACAGGATTTGGAGAGTTCCAGATAGCTGAACACAAGAAAATTCCTGGATGGCGTGCATGAAGAGGGCGTGGAAGTACCACACTCCTTTCCATGTGCCTTGACCTACATGTCTTTTAATCTATATATTCTTTAATATTCTTTATAATAATCCAGGAAATGTAAGTGTTGCCCTAGGTTCTGTGAGCCACTCTAGAAAATTGATCCAACCCAAGGAGGGTGTTGTGGAAGCCCCAACTGATAGCAAATGCAAAAGAATGGCAATCATAGCAGTCTCTCCGACCACAGTGCAATCAAATTAGAACTCAGGATTAAGAAACCAACTCAAACCCACACTATTAATGGAAAATGAACAACCTGATCCTGAATGACTACTGAGTAAATAACAAAATTAAGGCAGAAATAAATAAGTTCTTTGAAACCAGTGAGAACAGACGCAATGTACCAGAATCTCTGGGACACAGCTAAAGCAGTGTTTAGAGGGAAATTTATAGAACTAAATGCCCCAGGAGAAATTGGGAAAGATCTAAAATCAACATCCTAACATCACAATTAAAAGAACTAGAGAAGCAAGAGCAAACAAATTCAAAAGCTAGCAGAAGACAAGAATAACTAAGATCAAAGCAGAACTGAAGGAGATAGAGACACAAAAAACCCTTCAAAAATATCGGTAAATCCAGGAGTTGGTTTTTTGAGAAGATTAATAAAATAGACCACTAGAGAGACTAATAAAGAAGAGAAGAATCAAAAAGACACAATAAAATATGATAAAGAGGATATCACCACTGATCCCACCAGAATACAAACTACCATCAGAGAACACTATAAAAACTTCTACACAAATAAACTAGAAAATCTGCAAGAAATGGATAAATTCCTGGACACATACACCTTCCTGAGACTAAACCATGAAGAAGTCAAATCCCTTAATAGAGCAATAACAAGTTCTGAAATTGAGGCAGTAATTAATAGCCTACCAACCAAAAAAAACCCCAGGACCAGACAGATTCACAGATGAATTCTACCAGAGGTGCAAAGAGGAGCTGATACCATTCCTTCTGAAACTATTCCAAACAACAGAAAAAGAGGGACTCCTCCCCAACTCATTTTATGCAGCCAGCATTATCCTGATACCAAAACCTGGCAGAGACACAAGAAAAGAAAACTTCAGGCCAATATCCCTGATGAATATTGATGCGAAAATCCTCAATAAAATACTGGCAAACTGATTCCAATAGCACATCAAAAAGCTTATCCATCACGATCAAGTCAGCTCCATCCCTGAGATTCAAGGCTGATTCAACATACACAAATCAATAAACATCTGTCACATAAACAGAACCAATGACGAAAACCATGTGATTATCTCAATAGATGCAGAAAATGCCTTCAATAAAATTTAACACCTCTTCATGCTAAAAACTCTCAATAAACTAGGTATTGATGAAACATATCTCAAAATAAGAAGAGCTATGTATGACAACCCACAGCCAGTATCATAATGGGCAAAAGCTGGAAGCATTCCCTTTGAAAACCAGCACAAGACAAGGATGCCCTCTCCCACCACTCCTGTTCAACATAGTATTGGACTGACCAAGGCAATCAGGCAACAGAAAGAAATAAAGCGTATTCAAATAGGAAGAGAGGAAGTCAAATTGTCTCTGCAGAGGACATGAATGTACGTTTAGAAAACCCCATCATCTCAGCCTAAAATTTCCTTCAGCTGATAAGCTACTTCACCAAAGTCTCAGGATACAAAATCAATGTGCAAAAATCACAAGCATTCCTATATACCAACAACAGACAGCCAAATCATGAGTGGACTCCCACTCACAATTGCTGCAAATAGAATAAAATACCTAGGAATACAACTTACAAGGGATGTGAAGGACCTCTTCAAGGAGAACTACAAACCACTGCTCAAGGAAATAAGAGAGGACACAAACACATGGAGAAACATTCCATGCTCATTGATAGGAAGAATCAATATCGTGAAAATGGTCATACTGCCCAAAGTAATTTATAGATTCAATGCTATCCCCATCAAGCTACCATTGACTTTCTTCACAGAAATAGAAAAAATTACTTTAAACTTTATATGGAACCAAAAAGGAGCCCATAAAGCCAAGACAATCCTAAGCAAAAAGAACAAAGCTGGAGGCATCACACTACCTGACTTCAAACTATATTACAAGGCTACAGTAACCAAACAGGCTACTTGGTACTGCTACCAGAACAGATATATAGACCAATGTAACAAAACAGAGGCCTCAGAATTAACACCACACGTCTACAACCATCTGATCTTTGACAAACCTGACAAAAGCAATGGGGAAAGGATTCTCTATTTAATAAATGGCGTTGGGAAAACTGGCTAGCCATAGGCAGAAAACTGAAACAGGATGCCTTCCTTACACTTTATCTAAAAATTAACTCAAGATGGATTAAAGGCTTAAATATAAGACCTAAAACCATAAAAGCCCTAGAAGAAAACCTAGGCAATACCATTCAGGACATAGGCATGGGCAAAGACTTCATGACTAAAACACCAAAAGCAATGGCAAGAAAAGCCAAAATTTACAAATGAGATCTAATTAAACTAAAGAGCTTCTGCCAGTAAAAGAAGTTGTCATCAGAGTGAACAGACAACCTACAGAATGGGAGAAAATTTTTGCAGTCTGTCCATCTGACAAAGGGATAATACCCAGAATCTACAAAGAACTTAAACACATTTACAAGAAAACAACAACCCCATCAAAAAGTGGGCAAAGGATATGAACAGACACTTCTCAAAAGAAGACATTTATGCAGCCAACAAATATATGAAAAAAGCTCATCATCACTGGTCATTAGAGAAATGCAAATCAACCACAATGAGATACTCTCTCTCTCCAGTTAGAATGGCTATCATTAAAAAGTCAGGAAACAACAGATGCTGGAGAGGATGTGGAGAAATACGAACAATTTTACACTGTTGGTGGGAGTGTAAACTACTTCAACCATTGTGGAAGACAGTATGGCGATTCCTCAAGGATCTAGAACCAGAAATTTGACCCAGCAATCCCATTACTGGGTATATACTCAAACCCCCAGTAGATTTTAAATCATTCTACTGTAAAGACACCCACACATGTATGTTTATTGCAGTGCTATTCACAATAGCAAAGACTTGGAACCAACCCCAATTCCCATCAATGATAGACGGATAAAGAAAATGTGGCACATACACAGCATGGAATACTATACAGCCATAAAAAAGGATGAGTTCATGTCCTTTGCAGGAACATGGATGAAGCTGGAAACCATCATTCTCAGCAAACTAACACAGGAACAGAAAACCAAACACCACATGTTCTCACTCATAAGTGGGAGGTGAACAATGAGAACACATGGACACAGGGAGGGGAACATCATATACCAGGGATAGGGGAGGGATAGGCATTAGGAGAAATACCTAATGTAAATGACTGGTTGATGGGTGGAGCAAACCACCATGGCACATGTATACCTAGATAACAAATATGCACATTCTGCACATGCATCCCAGAACTTGAAGTATACTAATTTTTTTTTAAAAAGCAACTTTCAAAGTCAATTCACCAGTTTTAGCTTGAGGAATTCTTTGTAATCAACAGGAACAAGGTAGCACCAGCCCAGGATGGCAGGGCAGAGGGGAGCTGAAGAAGATGGCTGCCCTCCCCAGGAAGCTATAGTGAAGAGGAAAGGCTGCAAAACAAACCTCTCTAACACCGAACTGGGAAGGAAGTGGTGATTTTTTTGGCCAGGAGCTGCGGCAGCATAGATGCCTAACAGCCAAGCTCCGCAACAAAGAATATCCTTTTCAAGCCTTTTCAAGCCTTACAACTATAGAAATTCCATGTGAAATGGTCTTGATCCATGAAGTAGGCATGGGGTACGTGACTTAGGTGGGGGTTCGATTGTGTTTAAATAAAAACAATGCCTTCCAGAAAGATTCCTCCGTACCATATCCATGATCAATAGATGGGATTGTGGTTAGCAGTAGGAGTCTTATCCTTAACCTGGCTGGTGACGTCAACCAGTCCCTCCTCTGGCTGACTTCTAACTTCTCCTTTTGAGATGCAATGTAGACGGCTGAAGAGGATTAAGGGTCTCCTTCCTCAATAGAGGGAGATTTGCTCCAGCTCACAAGCTAAAAGTCTTAGTTTCAGGAGTTTAATTATGGCTACCAGCGAGGATTAATTGCTTTTTACTGAGTTAGTATAAATAAATTCTTCATTTGTCTTTAAAAAAAAAAAAAAAAACCATGTGAAGACACAGACACACAGTGAGAATGCCAGGTAAGGACAGAGGCGGAGACTGGAGGGATGCAGCTGCACCTGAGAAACGTGGAGGATTGCTGACAACCAGCAGAATCTAGAAAGAATCATGCAAAATAACCCTCTAACGTGTCTCACAGAGAGCATGGCCCTAATTTGATTTTGGACTTCTAGCCTACAGACCTGTGAAACAATACATTTATTTTGTTTAAAGCTCTGTTTGCCTAATTTGTTATGGCAGCCCTAGCAGATAAATATGGTGCTAGAGGTCTAATGTATGTATTTTGTGTGTGTGTTGGGGCCGCAGGGGCAGTAAGTAAACTGCAGAGGAAACAGAACGAATCAGGTAGACAGGAAGAAAACAAGGCAACCAGCTGTGCACGGTGGCTCATGCCTGTAATCCTAGCATTTTGGAAGGCCGAGGTGAGTCGATCACCTGAGGTCAGGAGTTCAAGACCAGCCTGGACATCACACTGAAACCCCATTTTTTTTAAAAAAAAAAAAAAAAAAAAAAGAAAGAAAGAAAACAAGGCAACCTTTCTTAAGCATCTAAGCCAAGAAGTGTCATGATTTCCTGTGGACCTGACCTTCCCACTCACTCTGCTTCAGCACTGGCTCCTGGCTGTGGCTGCAACACCCCAGCTGCATTTCCTCATTAGGACCTTTGCATCCATGCTTCCTCTCCCTGGTTCTTGCCTACAGCCAAGTCCTGACTTCCTACCTTTCATCAATGAGGCCCATTTTGCAATTTGTACTCCCACCCCACTAAACACTCCCAACCCCCCGTGCTCTACTTTTCTTTTTTCCTTTCTCCATGTTCTCAGTGGATTCTAACAACCTAGTAATATGTTTATTATGTGCATTCTTTATTGTCTCCATCCATGCTGCAACATTAAGCTCCATGCACTGATGTGAACAAACATCTAAAACAGTACCTAGTTTGCTATAGATGCTTAAAAATTTTTTTTCTAAAAATTCATCATTCATTATAAAATGACCACTATAATTGTTACAGAAGCTGTATGTGTTCATTGTAAAAAAAAAATTGAAAGAAATTAAAAACTTCAAACTCCCACTATCTAATAAAACCTCTCAAATTAGAAAAAAGAAAAAAAAAAAAAAAAAAGCTTTAGAGCAGGAGCAATAGGAAGTACACCCAGAAGAGAGACAAGCAGGCCACTTGAGAGATCCACTTGCCCCATTTGGTCCTAGGCTTGGGGTTTTATACATTGGCATAGTTTTGGGGCTTTATTCTTCTCCTCTCTTAATTTTTCCCTTGGGGCGGGCTGTTGTTCAACTGCTGGATATGAGGTGTCAATCAGCACTCAAGTAGGTGACCACATGAATAGTGCATTTACTGAGGTTGCGTATGTGCTCTCCAGGGGCAATTTTCTTTTACCAGTCTAACATCCCAAAGGAAGGTCGTATATCTGCCATGTTGCCTCTTGCAGCACATATTCAAGCCCATTTGTCCAACTCCTGAGATCTTATCTGGAAGCTGCTGCTCACCAGCTCAAGGTGTTTTCTATTGGGAGGCAATCGTTCCCTCATGCCAGCTGTGACCAGTGATCAGGTTAGAGAGACAGTTTAACAACCGCCTGACCATCTTCTGATGGTTGCCTGACATTCCTGGGGGTTAGCAGGGGCCTCTCCTGATCTGCTCGTGTCTGCCTAACTTACTACTCTAACAACAAGAAATCACAGAAGTCTTCTGTGTTGATTGCTGTGGGATGAAAGCAGAGGAAAAAAATTGTTTTTTCGTCTATATCAGCTGACTTTTGTAAAATAGGCTGTTAAATAGTCTTTCCATTATGGCCACCAACTCCCAAGAGAAATTCCTAATGCTGCCTAATAATCGTAACACCTTTCCCCAATGTGTTCACTCATCTACTGTCTTAGATAATACTTTCATGCCTTTTCTCTCTTTCAATCATTTACATCTTCCCCCAGCCTCACTCTTAGTGATAAACCCTCCCTTTAAAGATTCTTCCCAGAATGTAGCTGCCCAATGGGTTCTTCTTGCCCCCTGCCCAGATAGAGCCAATTTACCAAGGCAGGGGAATTGCAATGGAGACAGAATTTAAAGAGCTGGCTGAATGGAGACTGGAGTTTTATTATTACGCAAATCAATCTCTCTGAGAATTCAGAGGCTAGGATTTTTCAAAGGTAGCCTGAGAAAAGGGGTGGGAGTGGCTGCTGATTGGCTCAGGGGTATAATCTTAGGGATGTGAGGAATGACCCTCCAGCATGCTAGATGGCTTCTAGGTGGGACAGGAGCAGTGGGCAGGTCCAGGTGGAGCCACCATTGGTCTGTGGATCCTGGTGGTATCATGGATGTCAGACATGCAAGAAACCCGAGAAGATATCTCAAAAGGCCAATCTTAGGTTCTACAATAGTGCTGTTATCTGCAGGAGCAACTGGGGAAGTTGCAAATCTCATGACCTCTGGAATAATGGCTGGCAATCATTAATGTCTACACCTTAGCAGAATTCAGGGTCCTCTATCCTCCTAGCCTGGTGGCCTCTCATTAGCTTTACAATGGTGGTTGAGTTTTGGGGGGAGGGTTATTATCACTTAAACTGGAAACTAAATGCCTCCCAAAGCCAGCTCAGGAATTATCAAAGGCAGCCGGGGAAGGCTAAAGGCAAGAGGAGGGTTGGCTAGATCAGATCTCCCCTACTGACGTAATTTTCTCTCTGATACAATGTTGCAAAGACAGTTTCAAGAAGTTACACAAACCACTTCTGCTGTATTCTATTTACCAGAACACTGTTAACAATTACCTGACCACACCTACTGCAAGGGAAGCTAAAAAATGTCTTTATTATGGGGGCGGGGACATGTACCCAGCTACAATTCTGCATTTCTATTATTAAAAGGAGGAAAATGGATATTGAGAGATACTAGTGCTTTTTACTCTAACGGATGTAAACTGTTTTCTCAGGCCAGGGCATCACTTCAAAACTGTGACCCATAACCCCAAGTGGGCCCTAATTCTGTCTGGCAATCTTTCTCTAGTCCATTAACTCTTCCACTCTCCTAAATGATCCAAATGATTCTTTCATAATCTTTTTCCTCTTTTTAAAACTCTAACATCTACTTTGCCATTCTCTGTCTCTCTTTGTGTCTCTCTGTCTCTCTCTTGTGTCTATCTATTCATCTTTCTCAGCAGAAAATCTTCCTTCCTATTTCTGTGAAACAGAAGCAAATTAAAGAGGATGTCTACAAGTTTCCACTGTCATATATACCTCCATATACCCATCAGTCTACATGTGTGCCCATGTCCTCTACCTTCTCTGTGCTAAGATACATAAAATGCTCACGATGTTATCAGCTAAGGCTAGCCCTCTACTTGAACACTAGATCATAATCCCTTTCACCTATTCAAACTCATCACACCAGGAATTTTCTTCTCTCTTTCCTGCATCAAGTTTTCCTCTCTTCTAGATCTTTCGCTTCTGGTTTCTGGTCTAGCATATAAGGAGCTTAGAAGTCATCACTCCTGTCTTCCCAACAATAAAAAACAAAATAAACTGAAAATCAGTTGAAATAACAGGGCACACTGCTCTTCCCCAAATTGGAGAGACAAATGGGTAAAGACAGAGAATCACAACTTACTGGAATGGAAGCCCAAGGGCAGAAAACTTTGCCGGAACAAGTACTGGGGAATGAAAAACCTAAACTATAAGAGATGAGTTGCTGGAGGCTCAGTGTGGACAAGTTTGAAAGTTCAAAAACTCCAGGGCATGTGGCCAGTCTTAATGGATTTTACCTCTACTTTCTTGAGTTTTACCTCCAGGAACCCTACCAGGTTCTCAGGGTAAAGATAAGCAAATATATATATATATATCCTCATGCTTCTGGCAAGAGGAGGGGGAAAACAGCCATTGCAAAATATGCCAAAGTATTTAGTTGTTCTTAACAAAGCCTGCTCTCAAGGGAAGCTATGTTATCAGAGCCTAACTGACTGGATTTTACCAGAGGCTAATCATAGGGGAAGGAAAATACTCAACTTCAGCCCCTTCTTGCCAGCTAAAGCAGGAAAAAGCTGAGAAGCATTTGTGAAAGGCACAGCCCACGAGCACAGGCTCACTGAAAGTCTAAGACCTAATCACAGGTCTATGGAATTCTTCCCCTCTCTCCACACCTTACCGCCATATCAACAGGACTTCTGTATGAGCATCACGGAGTACAACAGAAAGAGCTGTGCGTTATTTCTGAGACCTCCCAAGAAGTCTCTAGGGAAACCCAAAGATAACCAGTGAGACAAAAACAAGGACACGGAGGACATTGTTGCCTCTGATTCCCACAGCCACAACAAACAGAAAGCACAGCCTAACTTCTAAGTAGATAAATCTAAAACTTCACACTAAAGACTTATTTACAGGCCTGGCACCGTGGCTCATGCCTGTAATCCCAGCACTTTGGGAGGCCAAGTGGGCAGATCACTTGAGGTCAGGAGTTCGAGACCAGCCTGGCCAATGTGGTGAATCCTCATCTCTACTAAAAATACAAAAAATTAGCCCAGGCATGGTGGCTCATTCCTGCAGTTCCAACTACTCGTGAGGCTGAGGTGGGAGAATTGCTTGAACCCAGGAGGCAGAGGTTATGGTGTACCGAGATTACACCTCTACACTCCAGCATGGGAAATCGACTGAGACTCTATCTCAATAAATAAATAAATGAAAATAAAGATGTATTTACCTCAGTTCCTTTTATCCACTACATTATGTCCAATTTGCAACTAAAAAACACAAGATAAATAAAGATTAAAAATAAAGAAGGAAAAAATAATTTAAAAATTGCAAGATAAACTAAAAGACAAAAACATAGTTTGAAGAGACAGAGCAAGCATTAGAACCAGACTCAGAGATGGCAGAGATGTTAGAATTAAAATAACTGTGGCAGGAATTTAAAACAACTGTGATTAATATGCTAAGGGCTCTAATGGAAAAAGTAGATCTTTCTTATCACCAGACATACATGCTATTATTTCTCACATATTAAAGAATGCCTCTTTTATGACCACCTTCTTCCACCAGCTACCACTTCAGTTTTTCTGCTCCCCTTACAACAAAACTTCTTGAAAACCCTGTCTCCAATTTCTCTTCTCCTATTCTTTTTCACAATGAATTTCCATGCGTATGTTATCCATCCTCAATATCTTTCAACATTGTAACAGTCCTACTTTATCTATTTCATCTCTACTGGTTTTTTTTCTGAAATTTTAAAACCAAATTCCAGACATCACATTTCACCCATAAATTCTTTAGGACTGTATATTTAACAGCTAAGTATTTTTGTACATAACTGCAATGTCTTATCACACCTAAACAATTCCTTAATATCAACTAATATTAGGAATTAAAGGACATCATTACAGATCCTACAGACACTTAAAGAATAATATGAACAACTTTATCCCAAGAAATTTAGCAGCTTAGAGGAACAGAAAAATTTCTCAAAGCATACAACTTACAAAAACTTACAGAAAAAGAAATAGAAAATCTGTACAACATCATATTTTTTAACAGTTAAATCTGTAATTTAAAACCATCTAATGGGCCAAGTGCAGCATGCCTATACTCTCAGAACTGTGGAAGGCTGAGGAGGGAGGATTGCTTGAGCCTAGGAGTTCAAGATCAGCAGGGGGAAATAGCAACATCTTGTCTCTAAAACAGTTAAGTAATTAAGTTTAATTAAACCTACTCATGAAGAAAGCTCTAGGCCCACATGGCTACACAACTGAATTATATTCAAACAATTAAAAAGGAAATAATAAGCTGGGTGCAGTGGTTGACGCCTGTAATCCCAGCACTTTGGGAGGCTGAGGTGGGCCGATCACGAGGTCAGAGGTTTGAGACCAGCCTGACCAACATGGTGAAACCCCGTCCCTACTTAAAAATACAAAACTAAGCCAGGTGTGATGGTGCACACCTGTAATCCCAGCTACTTGGGAGGCTGAGGCAAGAGAATTGCTTGAACCGGGGAGGTGGAGGTTGCGGGGAGCCAAGAGCGTGCCATTGCACTCCAGCCTAGGGGATAGAGCGAGACTCCGTCTCAAAAAATAAATAAATAAATAAAAATTAAAAATGGAAATAATATCAATCTTAGAGAAATTCTCAAAAAATAATACCCTGTGCCTGTTGAAATATTTTTATGTCTTTAAAAATATATATTTTCCCAATTGACCTAAGTCATAATTAAAATAAGCATTTATGCATTATATTGGTTGATATTTCTTTTAATTTTCCTTTAATCCATAATGTCCCCTCTCCTTTTTTTTGAGACAGAGTTTCACTCTGTTGCCCAGGTTGGAGTGCATTGGCATGATCTTGGCTCACTGCAACCTCTGCCTCCCGGTTCAAGCAATTCTCCTGCCTCAGCCTCCCCAGTAGCTGAAATTACAGGCCCATGGCACCATGCCCAGCTAATGTTTGTATTATTAGTAGAGATGGGGTTTCACCATGTTGGCCAGGCTGGTCTCAAACTCCTGACCTCAAATAATCTGTCCAACTTGACCTCCCAAAGTGCTGGGATTACAGGTGTGAGCCACCACACCCAACCACTCTTTGCAATTTTGGAGTACACAATACATTATTGTTAGCTATAGTCATCATTTGTACAATAGATCACCAGAACTTATTTGTGTCTAACTGAAACTTTGTATCCTTTTGTTAACATCGCCCACTCCTCATAACCAGCCCCAGATGACCACTGTTCTACTCTCTGCTTCTCAGTTTTACTGTTTTTAGAGTCCACATAGAAGTAAGATCATACAATATTTGTCTTTCTGTGCCTCGAGTATTTCACGTAGCATAATGTTTTCCAGGTTTATTCATATGGTTACAAATGACAGGATTTTCTTCTTTTAAAGAGCTGAATAGTATTCCATTGTGTGCACATACATTTTCTTTATCCATTAATCTGTTAATGGACATTTAGATTTATTTCATATCTTGGCTATTGTAAATAATGCTTCATTTAACATGAGAGTGCAGATACGTCTTTCACATACTGTTTCATTTTCTTTGAGTATATACTCAGAAGCAGAATTGCCAAATCATGTGATAGTTCTGTTTTTAATTTTTTGAAGAGGAATCTTCATACCGTTTTCCATAATGACTGTATTAATTTACATTCCCACCAGCAATGTATAAGAGTTCCTTTTCTCTGTATCCTCTCCAAACTTATCTTTCAACTTTTTGATAGTAGTTCTTCTAACAGGTGTGAGGTGATATTTAATTAATTTGCATGTCCCTGATGATTAGGAATGTTGAACATTTTTCATAGATATGTAGACTATTTGTGTGTCTTCTTTCAATATGTGTCTATTGAAGAACTATGCCCATTTGAAAATCTGGTTGTTTTCTTGCAATTGAATTGAGTTCCTTATATATTATGGCTATTAGCCCCTTATCAGATGTACGGTTTGCAAATATTTTCTCCCACTCCTTTGGTTGTCTCTTCACTTTGTTACCTGTTTCCTGTGCTACGTACCTTTTCAGTTTCCTGCAGTTCAATTTGTCTACCCATCCTTTTGTTGCCTGTGCTTTTGAGGCTATATTTTTAAAATCTGTGCAAGCACCAGTGTCAAAAAGATATCCCTGTGTTTTCTTCTAGTAGTTTACAGTTTCAGGTCTTAAATTTTAGTCTTTAATCGATTTTGAGTTGATTTTTGCATATGGAGTGAGATAAGGGTCCAATTTGATTCTTCTGTATATGAATAGCCAGTTTCCCCAACATCATTTATTGAAGACATTGTCCCTTCCCCACTGTATGTTTTTGGTACCTTCATCAAAGATCAATTGACCACAAATAGGTGGATTTATTTCTGGGCTTTCTATTCTGTTCCCTTGAGGATTTTTTTAAGAGTTGTTAAAACAAATTTAAAACACAAGAAGAACAGAGGAGAATAGTTGATAAAGATTGCATGTAGCCCACAAAGCCCGAAGTATTTACTATCTGGCCTTCTACAGAAAGTTTGCCCACCCCTGACCTAAAGACTTGATCCAATTTAAGTTTTATTTGATGGTTTGTTTGTTTGCTTATATTTGCAAGAATACTTCACATAATATTCTAAGTACACTAAGTATGTCCTACTGCATCACATTCGGAGTTATATACTGTAATGTTTCATTGTCACACTTTTAATAATGCTAAGATTAATCAGTGATTTCAGAGGCGTTAGCTAGTGCATTGCTTATAAAGCTCCCTATTGTTATTTGTCCTAATGGTTTCAACATCCACTGATGATTGTTGCTTAGATGGTTCATTAAATATTGTAAAATGGTGATTTTCTACTTTCATCATTCCCTTTGCATTTATTAGTTGGAATTCTTCAATGTAGAATAATAAGGTTCAAGAACTATATTACCTATTTGGTTACCCTGAAACTCAGTTCAGGAAAGGTGGGACAAATGCTTGTGTTTTTTTGCTATTATTTACCAATTTTTAGAATAATAAATTGGTGTCCTAACAGTCTCCAGAGTGACCATTAAGTGCTTTTTGTAGGTATACAACACTTATTTTATCTTAGAGGTTTATGTATTTGATGTTTCCAAAGATTATAGATAATAGTTTTAATGCCCAAGTGTGCCAACTTCAGGGGCCCCTTAAAGTTGCTGCATGTGCGTGCTCGTCTACAAAGGCCTCATTAGTATTTGAGAGCTTCCTTGCCTTTTGGCACAGCAAGCTGTGCCATTTTGTACATTTCCTCCCTCAAATCTGGAATTGATCATTTCTCCAAGGAGCCCTAGTTCCATTTGTGGCACCACTCAGGCTGTTTGCACCTTCACTCCACTGAAATAGCATGTCACTGTCACCAAAGGCTCCACCTCTCTAAATCCATCAGTCGCTTATCAGTTCTTATCTGACTCATCTGTGGCTTTCCATAAGGTTAATCACTCTTTCCTCTTCCTCCTGAATATACTTTCTTCACTTTGTTTTTCCAAGAAACTGCACTCTTGACTTTACTCCTACCTTATGCACCTCTTGTTGGTCTCTGTTGCTAGTTTTTCCTCATCTTTTTAACCTCTTAATGTCGGGTGCCTCACTGCTCAGTCCTTGAATCTTTTTCACTTTGTATCTATATACACTTTATTTGATTTGTTTGTTTGTTTTGTTTTTTTTTTGTTTGTTTTTTTAGAGATGGGGTTTCACTGTGTTGGCCAGGCTAGTCTTGAACTCCCGACCTCAGGTGATCCGCCCTCCTCGACCTCCCAAAGAGCTGGGATTACAGGCATGAGCCGCCATGCCCGGCCATACGCTTTCTTTGAGATGTCATCAGTTTTATGACTTTGAATACAATCAGCATGCCTATTATTCCTAAACTTATCTCCAATCTAAACAAATCCCCTGAATTCCAGACGTTTACATTCAACTGCCTATTAAACTTCCACACTTAGATAACCAAAGGCATCTCAGACTTAACAAGTCTAAAAACAAGCTCCTAATCTTGCCAACATCTACTTCAACAAAAACTTGCTTCTTTCACAGTCTTCATCTTACAAATGATTATCTCATTGTTCCTTCGCATCTTCATGTCATTTTTTATACCTCTCCCACACCCCACATCCAAATACTTGAGGAGACCCTGTTGGTTCTGCTTCAAATTATATCCAGGATCAGAACAATTTTTTTTAGATGGAGTTTCGCTTTTTAATTGCCCAGGCTGGAGTGCAGTGGTGCGATCTTGGCTTACTAAAACCTCCACCTCCCAGGTTCAAGTGATTCTCCTGCCTCAGCCTCCCGAGTAGCTGGGATTCAGTCATGCGCCACCATGCCTGGCTAATTTTGGTTGTTGTTGTTGTTGTTGTTGTTTAGTAGAGAAGGGGTTTCACTCTGTTGACCAGGCTGGTCTCGAACTCTTGACCTCAGGTGATCCACTCACCTCGGCCTCTCAAAGTGCTGGGATTACAGGCATGAGCCACCATGCCTGGCCTTATTTATTTTTTGAGACAGAGTCTCGCTCTGTCACGGGGCTGGAGTGCAGTGGTGTGATCTAGGCCCATGGCAACCATTTGAGCACTTCTTAAGACCTCCAGTGCTACAATCTGTGCAAACCACTATCATTTCTCTTCTGGATTGTTGTAACCGAACTGCTCTCTCTGCTTCTGCCTTACCCTTTCCCTTTGATCGTTTTTAATACAGCAGCCATGTATTTTTATTAAAATAAAAGCCAAATTGTGTTCCTGCCTCTGCTAACACCTTCAAGTGGCTCCTTGTCTTGCTCAAAGTAAAAGCCAGAGACCATCATATGACTTATAAGTCTCTGTCATCTGGCTTCTGATTCTCTCTCTGACATTTACTTTCAACCCCTCTTTCTGCCCGTGTTACTCCAGTCATAGGCCTCTTCATTGCTGTTCTTCAAGACTACAAATCATGCTCCTTCATAGGGGGTTTTGATTTGCTTTTCCCTCTGCTAAAATATTCTTCCTTCAAATGTCCTCATAGCAACTCCTTACCTCTTCAGACATTATTTTCTCAGCCAGATCTTCCCCTATCACTCTATTTAAAATTGTAATTCTCCCCAGCACTCCCTCTTCCTTCTCCCTGCTTTAATTCTTCTCAACAGAACCGAAAACAATCTAACACACATTATGGTTGACTTATTTATGTGTTTGTCATCTGCCTCTACTACTAGAAGTTACTTTCTATGAGGCCAGGGATTTTCGTCTTATTCATTTACTGCTATATTCCTAGCACCTACAAGAATGTGTGACACATAATACTTTTTTTAATAAGTGGATCGATAGAGTTGTTGAGAGGATTACATGAAACAATACATCCAAAGCCCTTAGCATAATAAATGGTAACTATTGGTATTATCATTATTAACTGTTTTATTTCCTCTGTATGAATCCATTTACTAATCTAAGTCAACAGTGACTTTCCAGAGAAGGGAAAGGGAATCAGCATAGTTAGGGACTATATGACTGATTTCTTCTGGGCTGTATGCATGTACACCTCCGTGGCCTATGTCAACATGAGATTAGTAATAGGCTATTGATTTGTCCTTATAAGGTTGTTTAGAAAAGTCTTTTTAATATCTTCATCATTACAAAGTCTCTTTTGTCTAAATTCTTAATAAACATAAAATTCAGGCTACAAGAGGAGCTCTCTCTCCTTCACAGCCATTACTTCAGAGAGAGGTCTTGTACCAATTCAGGTCTCAAAGGGGACTTACCTCATAAAAAATCTCCCCTTGCAATTTATAAATGTTACCACCAGGTGGCAGGAATGCTTAATGAACGCCCAAGAAAGTCAAATAATTCACTTCTGCAGATTTAAAATTATGAATGGCAACACTATTTTATAGCAAAACATCAGAACACATTTCTTAGAACAGTTAAACTATAGCCAAGTAGTCATTTTATTGTTTTTTTGATTTTAGTTTAGTGAAAGGTGTCATTTATTTTAATGAAGTCATATGATTTGCCGGATCTAGGCATATGAAATTATCAGTGAACAACAACAACAACAAATCTATTCTTTTGTGGCATTCACATAGTGGGCAAGAGAAAAGATTCTAAAACCAGACTACATGAGTATAAATTCTAGTGTTTGCTATTTGTCAGCGAAGGGACCCTGGACAACCTACTTAAACTCTTATCTCTCAGCTGCCTTATCTATAAAATAAGGATGATAAAAGTACATACCGTTGGCCAAGCACAGTGGCTCACACTTGTAATCCCAGCACTTTGGGAGGCAGAGGCGGGTGGATCACCTGAGGTTGGGAGTTCAAGACCTGCCTGACCAACATGGAGAAACTCTGTCTCTACTAAAAATACAAAATTAGCTGGGCATAGTGGTGCATGCCTGTAATCCCAGCTACTCAGGAGGCTGAGGCAGGAGAATCACTTGAACCCAGGAGGCAGAGGTTGCAGTGAGCTGAGATCGTGCCATTGCCCTCCAGCCTGGGCAACAAGAATGAAACTCCATCTCAAAAAAAAAAGTACATACTCTTCTGTCTTAATGATGAAATAAACATAGCTTATTGAATGTGTAATAGATTGTCTCATTCGCTAGTTCTGGCAACTCTGTGTGGCAAATATTATCTTCGTTTCACAGAAGTAACTCATCCCTTACCTATGAGAGCAAAAGTCCTTACCCATAGTGACCTGGCTAGTATATGGTAGAGCCAGGATTGTTTTACCCTGCTCACTGCATAACCAACATAATTTTTTTTTTTAAGAGACAGGTTCTTGCTTTGTTCCTCAGGGTGGAATGCAGTGGTGTGATCATAGCTCACCGTAACTTTGAACTCTTAGACTGGAGCAATCCTCCTGCATTAGCCAGAGTAGCTAGGACTACAAGTGTGTGCCACCATGCCTAGTTAATGTATTAAAAAAAAATTTTTTTCAGAAATGGGCTCTCACTATGTTGCCTAGGCTAGTCTCAAACTCCAGGCCTCAACTATCCTCCTGCCTGAGCTTCCCAAAGTGCTAGGAATACAGGCATGAGCCACTGCACCTGGCCTGAAATGATGAAAGTAAACTTTTAATTGAAATTTAACATACAGTTTCTATACATAAAAGCAGAGAAATAATAAAGTTTATGAAGTAAATCCACCCATCTATCTACCTCCCTTCCAGATCAAGAAATAGAATGTTACTATCACCCAGAAGTCTCCCTTCTCATTCCTCCCAAACACTCTTTCCCTGCAGTTAACTATTTTTCTGGCTTTTATCAGTATAGATTAGTTTTTCCATTAGAATACTTTACATAAATGAATCATATAGTATGTATTCTTGTGTGTCTGGATTTTTTCCTTTCAACTTTATGTTCATGAGTGTCATCCTTTCTCTGTGTGTGCGTGTGTGTGTGTGTGTGTGTGTGTGTGTGTGTGTGTGTTTGAGACGGGGTCTGCTGTTTCACACAGGCTGGAGTGTAGTGGCACACACACAGCTCACTGCAGCCTTGACCTCATGGGCTTAATCCATCCTCCTGCCTCTGCCTCCAAAACAGCTGGGACTATAGGTACATGCCACCGTGTCCAGCTAATTTTTTTTTTTTTTTTGAGACAGGGTTTCACCATGTTTCCCAGGCTGGTCTCAAACATCTGGGCTTAAGTGACCCAGACTGGCCTCCCAAAGTGCTGGGATTACAGGTTTAAGCCACGGTACCTAGCTTAGTGTCATCCTTGTTGGTGTGTGTAGCAGTATTCTACTCATTTTGATTGTGCTTATATAAATATACCATAATTTATTATCCATTCTTCTGTTTATAGTAATTACTACAATGTGTATATATATATATATATATATATATTTTTTTTTTTTTTTTTTTTTTTTTTTTTTTTTTTTTAAAGACTGGGTTTCAGCATGTTGGTCAGGCTGGTCTTGAACTCCCAACCTCAGGTGATCCGCCCGCCGTGGCCTCCAAAGTGCTTGGATTACAGGCGTGAGCCACCATGCCCGGCCACAATGTATATTCTTGATATAATAAAAGTCTATCCTAAATTAGTTCTCTATTTCCCATTCCATGCAAGGACCTTACAATGCTTTAATTTCATTTACCTCTTTCCTGATTTTTCTGCTATTGGGGTTATATGTTTAATTTTATATGTATTTTTAGCCTTACAAGGCATTGTTGTCATTGTTCTATACAGTCAATATTTGTTTAGATTTATCCACATTTACCCTCCCCATGGTTTTTATTCCTTTATGAGTTTTCACACTTTTCTCTGGGATTATTTGCCTTCTTCCTGAACACCTCTGTTGTGTGGGTCTACTTATAACAAACTCTCTTAGCATTTGTTTATCTGGAACCTCTTTTATTTAACCTTCACTATTCAGGGATATTTCTCAGGTATAGACATCTAAGTTGGCAGATACTTTCTTTCAGAATTTTAAAGACATTACTATTGTCTTTTGGCTCCATAATTGCTTTTGAAAAGTCAGTTGACTGTCTTATTTATTGTGCCTTTGAATTTAATGAAACTATATTTTTAAGATTTTTTCTTTTCGTTTTGTTTTTAGGAGTGTTGCTGTGAGCCTGGGAATAGAGTGCTTTGTTTTTGTTTTTTTGTTTTTTTATCCTTCTTGAGTCTCTGGTTTGATTTCTTTTACCCGTTTTGAAAATTCTTGGCTATGATTGCTTCAAGTATTGCTTTCATATGTCTCTCTCTACTCTCCTTATGAAAGTCAAATTATGTGAATATTAGACTTTTTCACCATGTCATATGTTTGCAAAGTGGAAAAACAAAATGGAGATGTATGTAAAGTGTCTAAGCCTGAGGAAGCCGCTATGACTAACCACTGCTACCTTCTAAGAAGAATGTCTTTTGTTTTAAAAACTAATGAGTTCCTCTTATTGGAAAACTCTAATCTGGAATCACAAGTGGAAGAGGATTCCAGCAAACACAGGTCCCAGCCACAGATGGTAGCTCCAATGCTAACTCGACAATGGACAATAAAACAGAGATGTTTAACTTTAGGTCATAATAATTTAAATACTCACAGAGTCCTTACAAAGGGAATGAAAAGTTTTTCTATCCCTCAAACCAAGGGATAGAAAGAAGCAATGAGCAAATGCAGTATGTTTGTACATGTTGTAGCATTTATCTCAATGGCTTCTCTTCCAATAAAACTATGTAACAGACCTATTTATTTTTCTTCTTTTGAAAGTGATATAAGCCTCTCTTTCTTTTTTTCCTCAAAGAAGTCCAATTTTAAAGACAAGCCTTATACTGCCAACAGTAGGTGTACTTACACTGCCAATAGTAGGTGTACTCACACTGTCAGAAATATCTATAATGAAACTGGATTTTAGGGAGAAAATCTGTTTTTCAGCTATATGTTGATATTCCACATTACTGATTCCCAGAGAATGAGGAGGAAATGCTTATATTCTCCAAGAAAGTATACCTGAATGTTAAGAAATTCTGTTTTACTCTTCTGGAATGAATCTCAGGAATTCAGATTTATCTCCCTACTTCCCACCCCTTCTACTACTATGAGCCAATGTTATTAATGAAAGTGTGTCTTATTCTGGGAGATAATAGGCCCTGACAATTGGCAGGATGCCTGAGTTTCTTGCCACATGGACATCTTCATAGGGTTAGTTAAGTACTTCTACAATATGGGACTTGGTACCCCCAGAGCAAGTGATCCAGGCAAGGAAAGCAGAAGGAGTGATGTCTTTTATGACTTGTCCTCAGAAGTCACACACCAGTATATCTGCTGTATTCTTTTGGTTATATAAACTACTCCTACATGACTAATATCACAGAATACTATACAGGGGTGTGAATACCAAGAAGCAAGAATCACTGGAGCCATCTTGAAGGCTGGCTACCATAACTAGTCAATAAGAAAAATAAACCAAACTTTATAATTTTGTTAGACTTCTTCCAAGTTGGTAAATATTAAAATATTACAAAACAGGAACTGAATCAATGACTTTTTAATATAATTTATTATTAGTGTATATATGTCATACTCTTTCCTGATATACTGTATATCATACTCTAGTAAGAAATGTTAAATTGTTTAATACATTGAAAATAAAGATTTTACCTTTTTATGTCTGTCAACGTACATGGTTCTGAAAGTAAAACCTGAAAAGAGTAGGATAAATCCATTTTCAGGGAAAGCATGTTGTGAATCTTCTTTTCTGTTGTTCTCAGTTATTGGTAGAATTCAAGAATGTTCTGCTAAAGGAATACACCTATTAAAGGAAACATCCAGGTAAACGTAGAATCAGCTTGCCATCCTTGTTCTAATATACCTTTCACAAGCCTCTTCTGAAAGAAGTTCAAACGTACAGAGTCATCATTAATTATCTTCCTGCTTGAAAAACCAGGGCATAAGTTCATCTCCTTTCTATGTCTTTAAGTGCTTACAGGATTGTCTTTTAGTTTTAGATGAACGGTGAATACTGATGGCTGCATGGAATTCAGGAAAACATCTTTTCCAGATTATTTGCCGTAAGAATAAAATTTTCCCAAGTCTAGAATTTATAGATTGTTAGGCACACTATATTCCTTTCCAAATATATCCTTCACTCTTCATGATATTATGTAGTTAGAGCTAACCATATACTGGGTGAGTAGTAATCCCTTAGGAACAGCAGGGAACTTTCTTAGGTGACAAACTATTTGCCAGAAGTTTACCGAAAATATCAACCTTGCCAGCAGAGACATATCAAGAGTGAGGCAGTGAGAGTAATCTGCCCAAGGTGCAGGCAATAAAGGGATGTAGGACTGCAGACATTTTTTTTCTTTTTAAAAAATGTTTAATTTATAGAAGATTTTAATACAATAATACTACTGACCAAAGGCCAATCAAGTATTGTTCACAGTTGTAAACTTAAACTATGTTAGTTAAAAGTACTACCCCCTAAAAAATCTGATCATTTGTAGAGTTTACTATTTCAGAAGCATTTTTTTTTTTTAACATGTAACATTTTTGGAAACTGGAAACAATTGTTCCTTCTTTTCTGTCTCATTAATAGAAACTGCTAAATAATGTAGGCGTAACAGTAAAAGGACAAGAGGGAGTGCTCATTATGAAGTTACATGATATGGTTTAGCTGTGTCTCCATCCAAATTTCATCTTGAATTGTAGCTCCCCACAATTCCCATGTGTCATGGGAGGGACCCAGTGGGAGGTAATTGAATTATGGAGATGGATTCTTTCCCATGCTGTTCTCATGGCAATGAATAAGTCTCACAAATCTGATGGTTTTATAAATGGGAGGTCCCCTGCACAAGTTCTCTCTCTTGTCTGCTGCCATGTAAGACATGCCTTTTGCCTTCTGCTATGATTGTGAGGCCTCCCTAGCCATGTGGAACTGTGAGTTCATTAAACCTCCTTTTCTTTGCTGGGCATGGGGATCATGCCTGTAATCCCAGCACTTAGGGAAGCCGAGGCAGGCAGATCACTTGAGGTCAGGAGTTTGAGATCAGCCTGGCCAACGTGGTACAATGCCATCGCTACTAAAAAAAAAAAAAATACTAATGTTAGCCAGGCGTGGTGGCATATGCCTGTAATCTCAGCCCCTTGGGAGGCTGAGGCAGGAGAATCGCTTAAACCTGGGAGGCAGAGGTTGTAGTGAGCTGAGATTGTGCCACTGCACTCCAGCCTGGGTGACAGAATGAGACCCTGTCTCAGAAAAAAACAAAACAAAACAAAAAAACCCCTCCTTTCCCTTATAAATCTGGGTATGTCTTTATCAGCAGTGTGAAAATGGACTAATACATTGTGTATACAATAAAGATAAAATTTTTATTTTATTTTTTGAGACAGGCGTCACCCTGTCAACCACAGCCAGGTGGGAGTATAGCGGTGCCATCTCAGCTCACTGTAACCTCTGCCTCCCCAACTCAGGTGATCCTCTTACCTCAGCCTCCTGAGTAGCTCGGACCACAGGTATGTACCACCACACTTGGATAATTTTTTGTATTTTTGGTAGAGATGGGTTTTTGCCATGTTTCCCAGTCTGGTCTTGAACTCCTGACCTCAAGCAGTCCACTTGCCTTAGCCTCCCAAAGTGTTGGGAGTACAGGATGGAACACAGCTGCAATAAAGAGAAATTTTAAAAAGCGAATCTCAACCTTTGAAGTTTTGTGCAATCCAAAAGAATATATATGATTTTTCTTTTCTGAGTTATCGTGTTTTCTGGTGTAAACTAGAGGTTAACCATACACAAAAATATTTGCAAATAGCCAGAATCAGTCTCCAACAATGTACAGTGAAATTCTAAACTGTAAAATTGTCCCTTGCAGATCACCACATAGAAACTGTGGAGAAGGCCATTAACCGTGCAACTAGAACAAAAAATGTAAGGAAATATAAAACAAATTAGGAAAAGAAACCGTTTTTTAAAGAACAACAGGAGACATGACAAAAGCGCTGGTCTTACATTGCCAGAAGAAATAAAGAGTAATGTATGAATGTCTTAATAGTTTTTTTCAAGAACCATTCACTCTTTCTTATGAAAAGGATCAAATAATTTCAAGGTTTGCTGTCATTCAGCCATTTTCTCACAATACGTTATAGAAAAGACAACTCACAGAGTGGTTAAAGGTATTGTAATGCATATAACTGAGAGGAACTTGTAACTAAAATGTGGACAATAGAACTTACATAGATTGATAAGGAAAAAGACTACTCAATAACAGTAATCTTTAGGAAAAATAAGACTACTCATTTTTCAATAGAAAAATGGGCAAAAGACATAAAGAGTCAATTTACCAAGAAGAAAGTCCAGTGAAAATAAACACTGAAAAGGTGCCAAACAAGAATAATAATCAGGGGAATGCAAATCAAAACAGCAATGGATGCGACTACTCCCCCACCAATACAGCTACATTAGAAAGTCTGATTAAGACCAAGTATTATTCTCATTTAAACAGCATATATACTAAAACTGAAAGGATACAGAGATTAGTATGGTCCCTGTTCAAGAACGACACACATATTTATGAAGTGTTCTATATTTAAAAAAAATAAAGATCAAGTGTTGACAAGAATGTAAAGCAACTGAAACTCTCATATATGGCTGGTGACAGTGGTGACACTTTGGGAAAAAATTGGCCCTATTTGTTAGGCTTAAGGTTACATGTCTTATAGCAATTTCTCTCAACTATTGAATAGAACCATGCATGGTCTGGGGTTTGGTTTTTTTTGTTTTTGTTTTTTTTGAGATACAGTTTTAGTCTGTCTCTCAGGCTGGAGTGCAGTGATGTGATCTCAGTTCACTGCAACCTCTGCCTCCCGAGTTCAAACTATTCTCCTGTCTCAGCCTCCTGAGTAGCTGGGATTTCAGGTGCCCACCACCACACCTGGCTGTTTTTTTTATTTTTAGCAGAGATGGGGTTTCACCGTGTTGGCCAGGCTGGTTTCGAACTCCTGACTTAAGGTGGTCCACCCACCTCGGCCTCCTAAAGTGCTGGGATTACAGGCATGAGCCACTGCGCCCAGCCAATTTTAACTTTTTATCATAGACTTATGTATATTTTATGATAGTAAATGATAAAATAGACCAGTAACTACATGTATCTTGTGAATTCATGACCTTTTTATTAAATGTTTTGATACTTCTAGGCTACACAGTTCATTAGCAAGTTTTTTAAAATTGTCACAAATCTCCAAAAAATTGTCCAATATATTTATTGAAAAAAATTCACACAGAAGTGGACCTGCACAATTCAAACCCATGCTGTTCAAGAGTCAAATATATATTCGTATCAAAAATATCATTTGGGCTACTGTCTGGAAGCTGATGAATCTAATAGAAAAAGGTGTCAAGCCAACATTGAAAACAAAAATAAACAAGAAGATGATGTGATTTGATATAGCACAAGATACAGGGGATGGTCTGAACTGAGTACCAGAAGCCTAAGTGGTATAGTCAACTTTCAATGATATATATATTTTTAGTTAACCATCACTAATCTTCAGTTTCAACCAGTTTTCCCTTGTCTTCAACATACTGGGGCAGTGGTCCCCTGCTAAGAACATAATTAACCTTTTGGCTTAAACAAGTAGTGAGAGAGTAAAGGAAGGCAGGATCCTCATTCCCTGGGACTCAGACTCCAGTTCTTAAGCTCCACATTGTCCCCCTGAGTTGGGGAGTTGGGAGAGAAAGAAGGTGCCTTAGTCCATTTTATGTTGCTGTAAACGAATACCTGAGACTGGGCAATTTATAAAGAAAAGAAGCTTATTTCGCTCATGGTTCTATAGGATGAGAAGTTCAGGGCATGGCCCTGGCTTCTGGTGAGGGCTTTTGTGCTGCATCACAACATGGTGAAGAAGGTCAAAGGGGAAGTGGACATGGGCAAAAAGTGGAACACCTGGGGGGCATCCTGGCTTTATAACAACCCCCTGTGGTGGGAACAAGCCCATTCTTGTGAGAACTCACGAAGTCCATGGGAACAGCACCAAGCCACTCATTAGGGATCTGCTCCCGTACACCAGACACCTCCCATTAGGTCTTACCTCTCAACAACACCACATTGGGGATAAAATTTCAACATGAGTTTTTGACAAACCATATCCAAGCCATAGCAGAAGGCAAGACAGAAAAGTGGTGTGAGTAAGAAATGAGCCAACTGGTTACTACTTTTGATCGTCTGGACAGGGTAGGCATAGGCATAGAAAAGATTTACACTAGGATAAACATTGCTACGTACCCAAGACTATATTGTTCTCCAGATTTTGAACCAACATACTTATTTTCCCTTAAAAGTCCATAGCTACATAATTCTGAAGGCACTGCTGCAAGTTTCCATTTTTCCTTTCTGAAGGTTCAAGAAGTGCCAAAGTATTTTTTTAAATTAGTAAGCGACATATGTATTCATTTATTTGCACAGTTCTGCAGGCTGTGCAAGAAGTGTGACACAGGAATCTGCTTCCATTCAAAGTAAATCATGTCAAGGTTTGTTGTCATTCAGCCATTCAGAAAGGCAAAGGAGAGCAAGCATCACATGGCAAGAGAGGAAGGAAGAAAGAGGGGAGGTGGATGCCAGGCTCTTTTAAACAATCAGCTCTTGCAAAAACTAATGGAGTAAGAATTCACTCCTGCAAGGATGGCACCAAGGCCTCCATGAGGTCCCCATGATCCAAACACCTCTCACTAGGTTCCACCTCCAACACCAAGTATTTTCAGATGAGATATTTTCTAGTCTGTCTTGAGAATGGTTTTACAATTTTTTCAGGGCATTTGTCCTCTTGGCAACCTTTCCTGTCCACCTTCTGGCAGGAAATTTTCTTACATGACTACCTGGCAAAATATTGATCCTCCTCAAAAATTCAGCTTAACTGTCTCCTCTAGAGTAATATATTTTATCCAATATATTATAATTTTATTAATTATAATTTTATAATTTATAATTTAATTATATAGAATCAGGAAGCACATTTTTATTATATAAAATATATTGTAATAAATGTATAATAATCTTATATTTTATCCAATTTAATATTTCGATAAAATATCCAAAATAATTTTTTGGAGAAATTTAAGAGGTAGCCGAATAGATAAGGGTGATTGTTTTCAGGCCAAACAAATGCAGAACAACTCATACATCTATGTGTGCAGTTACTGATTTATATTTCATTAGTCTCTTTTCTTGCTTGTCTTCACCTCTAAAGCATGAGCTGCTTGATGGAAGGGACCATGATTTCATTTCCACCTTTGGATACTGTATAATATAGCATAATGCTTTAGTGCATAGAGCCAGCACTTCTGGGTTTAAATCTCACACTTATCCTAAGTGGGTCATCTAGCCTTTCTTGTCTAAGTTCTCTTATTTGTAAAATGGGCATAATAATAGTGGCAACTTTAAGGTAAAAGTGAGAAAGAAAGTGAGAGATTAAGTGAGCAAGTGCAAGCACTGGTCTCAAACTCCTGAGTTGAAGCAACCCTCTTGCTTCTGCCTCCGTAACAGTTGGGATTACATGCGTGAGCCACTGTACTTGGCCAAACTATCTGCCTGCCTATCTATCATCTATCTATCTATCATCTATCTATCTATCTATCTATCTATCTATCTATCTATCTATCTATCTATCATCTGTCTATCTATCTATCATCTATCTATCTATCTATCTATCTATCTATCTATCTATCATCTATCTAAGAGTCTCTCTCTGTCACCAAGGCTTGAGTGCAGTAGTGCAATCTTGGCTCACTGCAACCTCCGCCTCCCAGGTTCAAGCGATTGTCCTGCCTCAGCCTCCCAAGCAGCTGGGATCACAGGTGCGCGCCACCACGCCCAGCTAATTTTTATATGTTTAGTAGAGACAGGTTTCACCATATTGGCCCGGCTGGTCTCCGACTCATGACCTCGTGATCCACTCGCCTCTGCTTCCCAAAGTGCTGGGATTATAGTTGTGCGCCACCGCTCCGGGCCACGTTTTATTTTTTAAAATTAGATAAAAACCTTTTCATGACTGTCATTGAGTTATAGAAAAAAAATTTTTTTTTGGTAAATTAAAAGGTAGCCTAATATATAAAAGGATCATTGTCAAACAAATGCAGATAGCTGTGTTGGAGGGCAGAGGGAAGAGGGAGACTTGGAAGATTCTGGCCGGTAACGCTTGACATTCCTCCAGTCTCTGCAACATCTTTCCACCGTCTTGCCTTCTCTGCCTGCCGTAACAAGGTCCCTCCAGTTCCTCTTATGTACCTGTCAGAGGACTACCTTCTCCAGGAAGCCACCTCTGGCGTCCTACGCTTAGGCGCTGTCAGGCAACTGATCACCCTTTTATGCAATTGTCTGTTTAGCTGCCTGATACCACACAAATATAACTTGGCGCAGAGGGGCTATGTCTGATTTTTCTCTGCAGAGAACTCTCGAACGACTGATCTCTTTAAGGAAAAATCCTGTCAACAGCTAAGAGCCTCCACTTAGTTGGATCCCTGTTAGTCGTTGACATGGAGAGGAAACGGTCTCTGTCAGTCACTCCATGCCTCTCAGTTTCTTAGCCTCACCTGGAAACTTTAGAAATGAAGACCCTCAAACCCCACCCCAACGTGCTCCCTGGTTCTTTCAGCGATAATCCCTACAACCTTAGGGCATTAGCTCCGCCCCGTCTCAGCTCCTGACCCCGCCCCCTCCCGTACACCTTCCTAAGCCTGGGCCACAAGTACGCATGCTCTCCCGTATTCGCCGTAGCGTGATGATGTAAGCGGTGTTGGCGTGGTGACGTACGAGGGGCTGCGCGTGTGGCGATCTGGGCTCGGTGCGTGGGTTTAGAATTGTCGCGGGCAGCGGGGTGTTCCAGTTGCCGACTCTGCTTGATTTCTTTCTGGCGTTTGCTAAGTATCCTGTCTGTTCCGTCCCGTTGGGAAGAGGGAAGCGGAGAGGTTCTGTGGAGACAGAGCTGGGAGTCCTGAAGGAGAAAGCGCGCAGCTGGAGGGCTTAGTGTCTTATAGCCGACCTGCAGCCGCGGAAGGGGAGCCGCTGAGAAGGGAGTGTCCTCGCAGGCGGGTTCGAACCGCGGCGTCTGGGCTGCTCCAGCGGAGGGCCAGGGCGGCCGCGCGATGCTGGGAGCCCGCTGCTTGCTCCGGGCGGTGCGCTTTTGTTCCTCCGCCCCCTGCCCCAGGCACAAACCTTCAGCCAAACTGAGCGTGAGGAACGCTCTCGGGACCCAGAACACGAGTGGGGAACGTGTTAAGGTCCAGGTTGGTGAATGGGAAGGGTATGGGTTTTTTCTTGTAGGGACTTACCTGGCACATCCACATCTGGCGTTCCTTTTACGGTCGGGTCAGGCAGAACCACCAGCAGGGAAAAGTTAGGTAGGCGTCGCGGATGTCCACTCTGCTTTCCATTTTCACAAAACTGTTCCGATGACTGTAAAGCGCTGGAACTTTGCTTTTATGATTCCAGGCTGTTACCTGTAAACTTGTTAATCATACCGAAAAATGTAAACGAACGAGCCCCGTTCTCTTACAGGGTTATGAAGTGGTTATCTGACTGAGCTCCTTGAGAGCAGAAACCGTGTCTTACCTGCCTTTGTATTCACACATGGCTGACAGCAAATACTTGTTCAACCAAACTATACCTTTTAAACTTTTAGCCACCTCAGTGCCTAAAGTGGGGCTCTGCATGTAATTTATTTTTAATGAATTAGAAGAAAACGTGGAATGTAGCAGTTTGAAAGAGCTCTGGAGTTAAGCTGCTTAGGTTTAAATCTGTGCATAGCGTTTATGCACTCTACGCCTTATTTTCATCTTATGAAAATAGAGATAATTGTCCCTGAGTCCTGAAAATTAAATGAGATAATGAAAATAAGATATTTAGAACAGTGGCCCATAGTCTACAAATGTTAGCTGCTATTATATCTCTTGCTAATTATTTGCAGCAGCTCCACATAGAAAAGCAGAATAAACAAGGTGGTTTGACTGTTTCTTATTAGGTTGCTGAAGGACACTGATGTGGTTATTTATTTTTTGAGAGAGGATCTAGCTCTGTCACCCAGGCTAGAGTGCAGTGGCATGATCTCAGCTCACTATAGCCTCTATCTCTCAGGCTCAAGCAATCCTAACTTGGCTTCCAAAGTAGCTGGAACTACAGGCATGCACCACCACGCTGTAATTTTTTAAGTTTTTTGTGGAGATGGAGTCTCGTTATATTGCCCAGGCTGGTCTCGGACTCCCGGACTCAAGCAGTCCTCCTGCTCCTGCTTGGATTACAGGCGTGAGCCCGGCAGATATGGTTATTTAATTTATTTATTTATTATTTTTTGAGTAGGTTCTTGCTCTGTCACCCATAAGTGTAGTGGCACAGTCGTGGCTTGCTATCAAAGTTATTTTTGTTGTCCTCACATATCCTTGCTTTTTAGCAGTATGACCAGTCTGCATCTCTGCATTTCTTTGAGTTCCATATTCTTTCCATAGGTCTCGGTTTATTAATTGGGCATACATTAATGATACTCTGTGTGCTAGTCAAGAGAAAATTCAAAGATGGAAAGAGAACTTGCCGCCAGGTTAGAGGATTTCATTTTAGTCCTGTGAGGTCTGATATGGTAGCTACCAGCCAGTTGTGGCTCTGAGCACTTGAAGTTTGATTGAGATGTGCTACAAGTGTAAAATACATACCAATTTCAAGAACAAAAAAGAATGCAAAATATCTCAATATGTTTTTATACTGATTATATGTTGATAATATTTGGTGTATAATAGGTTAAGTGAAATATTAATTTCATCTGTTTTTATGTTTAATGTGGCCACTAGAAAAATTTTAAATTACCCATGTGACTCACATTATATTTCTGTTGGACAGCCCTGTTCCAATGGTTAAAACAAATAATTATAGCAATATGATAATTGGTAGTAAGATAAGTAAAGAATTATAAGAAAACAGGAAGTTACCTACCTGAAAAGGTTAAGGAAGATATCTTGAATTAGGTGACATATCAGCAAAGTCCTGAAGGATGTGTTTCCTAGGTAGAGGAACTGAGGATGGGGCAGAATTATAAAAGCATCCTAGAAATGCTAGTTAATAAGAACATGAACTTTGAAGTCAGAACTGCATTTGAATCCCAACTCTACTGATTGGTTACTGTGTCCTGGACTATTTAGAGAGATTATCCTGACATCTCTAAATAATTTTTCTTTAAAATAATAAATGATAACCACTTTGTTAAGTTCTGAGGATTAAGTAGCATAATATTTATAACGAGCTTAGAATGGGAGCACATTACAAAGGGCTCAATACATGTTAACTTTTACTAACAAGTAAAAGTAAGAAAGTGGTAGTTTGGAAATTAGTTTATTTTTATTTTTTATTTTTTACTATTTTTTTTTTGAGACAGAGTCTCGCTCCGTCACCCAGGCTGGAGTGCAGTGAGGTGATCCTGGCTTGCTCTGCCTACCAGGTTCAAGCAGTTCTGCCTGAGCCTCCCAAGTAACTGGGACTACAAGCGAGTGCTAACACACCCTGCTACCTTTTGTATTTTTAGTGGAGATGGGGTTTCACCATGTTGGCCAGGCTGGTCCTAAACTCCTGACCTCAAGTGATCCATTTTCCTCGGCCTCCCAAAGTGCTGGGATTTCTGTACCCAGCCTGGAAATTACTGTTTATTGAGAATCACCAAAGAGAAAGTGCCTTCTCAGCGGCATGGTGAAGTGAAACCAGAAATAAGGGTGCATCCCATATCCTGAGAAAGGCACCAGGATATGTGCCCTGTTATTTATTGTTGTGCCCGGGGCTGGGAGGAGATACCTGGAATTGCCAATATTAGGAGGATTGGTTATGTGACTTAGGCTCATCAACATGAAGGAATATTAGGCATCCATTTAAAATGTTACGCTTTATTATGAAAGCAAAAGATAGAATATCAAAATGTGTATCTCACTGTGATTGGAACATACAAAATTAAGTATTCATATTGGTAAACTATAAGAAGTTGATTTGTTGAGACAGAATTGTGAGTACGTTTTTCTTTCATTTAGTCTTCTATATGTCTTCTATGTGATGTGTAATGAAAATGTAAAATGTTTTACGCTCACCTTAGAAATATTTCTCTTCCTTAGGGATGGGTTCGTTCTGTTCGATCTCAGAAGGAAGTCTTGTTCCTGCATGTAAATGATGGGTCATCTTTGGAAAGCCTTCAGGTTGTTGCAGATTCAAGCCTTGACAGTAGGTGAGTTTTGTTTTTTAAAAGAATTCTTTGATTTTTTTTTCACTTCCAGTGCTTCCCACTTCCCTAATCCAGTGTTTACATTGACCCCTGAGTAATCTTTTGAAACAGATCTGCTTTCATAGCTTTGAGGATCAAGTCCAAATATTTGAAGTCAAGATACTTCAAGCTCTGGCCTTTCCTCCTCCGTTTGACATCTTCACATGCTGATATCCACCACCTATGCTTCATTTGAGTCTTTCTTAATTACTTGCAGCTCCCCTAAACTATTCTACTCTTTCCTGTCTAATAGCATTTGTACAGTTGCTATATTTTTCATAGAGATGGGGTTTCACCATGTTGGCCAGGCTGATCTCAAACTCCCGACCTCAAGTGATCCGTTCTCCTCAGCCTCCCAAAGTGCTGGGATTTCTGTGCCCGGCCTGGAAATTACTGTTGATTGAGAATCACCAAAGAGAAGGTGCCTTTTGGACACCAATACAGCTTCTTCTCCTCTTGTCTTTCATAGTTCCTGCTTAGGCATCATCTGATGATGTCAGGTACTCAGGTACCCCTTTTCTGTGCTCCCATAGCATCCTGTGCTTGTATCTGTCTTAAAATATATCACATTGGATGGTAACCAGCTGTATTCTTATTTGACTCCTTCTGTTAGACTCTTAGTTTCATGAGGTTAGGAATGGCATCTCATTCTTTTTTGTATTCTTGGCCTCTAGCATAGTTCTGACAGCATGACAAATTATTGCTTGTTGAACAAATGTAAGAAACTTTATGGTCTCATTCATCAGGTTTTAAAACTAACACCAGGCCAGGTGCAGTAGCTCACGCCTGTAATCCCAACTCTTTGGGAGGCCAAGACAGACAGATTATTTGAGTCAAGGAGTTCGAGACCAGCTTGGGCAACACGATAAAACCCTGTCTCTACCAAAAATACAAAAATGAGTTGGGCATGGTGGTGTGTACCAATAATTTCAGCTACTTGGTGGGCTGAGGCTAGAGCATCTCTTGAGCCCTGGAGGTCAAGGCTGTGGTGCGCCGAGATCATGCCACTGCACTCCAGCTTGTATGACAGAGTCCTGTCTCCAAAAAAAACCCCAAAACCCAAAACTAACACCATTTCACTGTTAGGTATCAGCTCTGAGGAAGAGAACATTATTTGAATTTGTTAGAATAAGAGTGCTTTGCTCTTTTGAGGATTGTTAGGGTTAATGCTGTTCACCCATTGAATAGGTTCATGGATCGCAGGCTGTGGTCAACTGGGCAGAACAAGAAAAAATTGTTCTGATGTAATAGTAACTTTTTTTTTGAGAGAGAGAGTCTCGTT